>JBANCZ010000165.1:0-51493 GCA_037040025.1 Sphaerogastrella javana | reverse complement strand
TGTGTGGGTGTATGAGTGTGTGTGCATGTGTGTGTGAATGTGTTTGTTTGGCATCCACGCTTAATTATTAAGCGTCTGGCTTCTAAACAAATGTACACGACACAACAGACAAATATTCGTACACACACACATTCAAACACACACACACACACACACATACGCCCACGTATAGGGATGTATGCGTGTAAATGGCAGCGTTTCAGCCGGAGTAAAAGAAAATGCTGCACGCATTTCCATGCAGGCAAAAGTTGGAAAAACACTTGATGGAAACACAAGTGTCAAACATTTGCAAATCATTTGCTGCATTTTCGCACTTACATAGTTTTGCTTATCCTTAAAGCGTGGAAATTCTTACTCCTTCGTGCGTCGATGAAGTTTCTTTTTTGTAGGTGGCGGTTTTACCGAAGAGTTTGGCAAATGAAAATTTCAATGAATACCATACAAATCATGGAGGAAACATATGTTATAAACTATGAGCATCCACTAAACAATAAAACGCGTTTTTTCTTGCAATTTAAGATTGAAAGTAGATTCATGATCGTAAGGTTTAACACTTGTAATAAAATTTATTTATATAGTATTTATAAAAATATAAATTTTAAAATTTATGTATTAATAATTATCAATAGAATTGCTATGTAATTAATAATTTTATTTAATTCAATTATATTAGCTTAATCAGATTCAAGGCAATAATTAATATTGTAAAATATTTAAATTTTTAATTTTAATGTTAAGCAACGTTATATTATCCCTTTAGACTATATATCTAATAGAATTCCTGTGAAGTTATCATGTATAATATTAATATTTCATCTGTAAAAAAAAGAAAGTTTTTTCAAATGATCTGTGTGCCACTGAGCCATAGTATATAGTATGCTAGAATTCGGGCCTTATTTGTGGTCAATAATTTTCCGCTTTTATTTATACATTTCTATATGAATATGTGTGTCTGTGTGAGAGAGCATTTTCATTGTACACGTTGATGAGTCCCCAGTTTACTCGTTTATTTTCGTTGGTTGCGCTTGCCTCATGTGTTGACAGTTCACGCACACAATGCCCATTTGCATATTGAACTTTTGCCTGCCTTCTGCGTACAAACACACAGAGACGCACACACAGTCACAAAAGCATATACGTATAATATATATATGTATTTGTGCATATATGTATGGACGAGTATGTGGAAGCACATGTGCTTGGTGCATTATAATTGCAACATTTGCAGCCTCAGCTGTGGCAGCTGTTGCAGGTAACGAACAATGACAGTGGCAAGGACAACTGCGACTGCAATGGCAACAAAACGGGGTAGCTGAAAGGGGGAACTGGATGGGGTAACTGTTACATGTCCCCCAAGCATTGCAGTTCCTGTATTCTCAATTACCAAGGCGACGCACTCGACCGGATGCCTGGCAATTGGCCCAGTTATGCTTAAAGGTTAAAGGCACTAAGTGGGCGCCCCATCGATTTGCATTTTATTTTAAAAATGAGTACATTCAGTTCTAATATTCCTTAAATATGATACTTAATCTGGATTTATCAATTCTTGCACACTGATGGTTTACTCTTGTGCTTCTCGCGTTAAGTTTTTTAGAAATAGAATTTTGTATAAGTGTATATGTATTTAAAGATTAAGTTCTGGAATTGTGTATAATTATATCAACTTTAAATTACCAATTCATTATGCGTTCTTAGTTACACTTAATAGATTGTATATTTTAATATATAGCACATAAATAATAACATTTTCTTGCAAACAGCTCGAAATTTCCATTCAAATTCTAGCAACCTTTTACTTGATGACAAAATCTACACTGTTCCTATTTGTATTCATATTCTACATGTATTAGTTAAATATTTATAGTCTTAATTTAGCGAATACACTTAGTTTAAATTAGTATCCCTAATGGGGTTTGTATTAATTACGGGTTTTCTGCACAATAGTTGCAACAGTTGCTCTACCTCTTAATGATTGCATGCATTCGCCTCATTATACAAAGCAAACAATATTAAAGCATCTTCTATAAAGAAAGGAACTTCCTCTTTCTCTTTTTGTATTCAGCATAAGAAAGGTTTTAAATAGATATAAAATGTATGTTTCAAAGCTTTCTTATTAATTATATCATATATCCTTATTAGACATCCTTTATTATTATTTATCCTTTAAAGACAGACTAAAAAATTGTATTGAAAATGTTAATTTTATTTAAAATTGACATTTGAATATAAAATAAGTTTATGATTGTGATAATTGTTATAATATGTATAACATGTGTTGATTCTGAAATCAAAATATAAAATATCTGAGGATTTCTATGTTTATCTACATATTAATCTAAAGCGAAGATAAATGTTTCCTTTTATCTTTCTTATTCATAGTACACATTTGATAATATGAAAGTAATAGAACTAAGAATAATTTTAGACTAACTCATCATTTTCAAGGCAATTCTCTCTATTTCGTCCTTGTTACATAATGTGATGTAGAGAGAGTAAAACACTTTAGTAATGAAAGCTGAATTCGAAGGAGTAGTAGTAGTAGTTATTTTTAAACAAGTTAAATAGTTAGACCTTCACTGAATAAATACATTTATTTTCATTATTTTTATTTTTTTCTTAGTCCAGTGGAATATCTAAAAGTTATATACCCGTACACTCTATTGTATATATTACTTGTTGTTTTTTTTCCCCAAAAAAGACTCAATATATACATAACTATTTGGAAAAACAGTTAAAACATTGAGCCGCAGCTATGAAACGAAACACAACCCAACGAAATGCAAAACAGCGAACCGAGTAAACATGCCACAACATAAAATATTTATGATGTTGCGGTTTTCGCTGGTTGAACCAACTTTTTGGACTAGGGAACCAAAAAAGTTCCTGGTATTTCAGCTTTCAGTCTACAGTTTTCAGTTTTGACAGTTCAAAGGGACGATGCATAAACAATTTTCGCACAACATTTTACCATTTGATATAAAGCCACAGACGATGGTAAATATAATGTAAATACCGTAAATGTAAATTATTTTCATTCTATTAATATTGATTACATTTTTATAGTTACAATTGGAGCTTTTATAGAATCATACGATTTGGATAGATATGCTTAGCTGAACAGTTTCTCATTAATTTGGATATATGCTTTATTTTTAGACAATTTCATTCTTTTGGTCTAAACACAAGTTTGGTTCAAATTTTGGATAACTAATCCCACTAGCCCTCAATTAGGGAGTCCATAATTTAAAATTGGTATAAAAGGAGCTATATCAGTACCAGAACGCATAATATCTTTGCACACCCAATTTTAATATATGTTTTCGATATTAAAGGAATTGCGTCACAACATTGAAAATACTACAATTAAAAATAAAAGTGCCACACCGTTAACATTATGCTGGATAAATTAAATAAATTAAATTAACTCTACATTGCTACAAAAAGACTTTTCTCTTCAGTATATACTAAATATAAGGTACCTACTGTTGGTTATTTATAATTGCGTCGCCAGTTAAATATTTTTAGTTTTATTTTATATAGTTGCTGTAATCATTCCATAAGCAAATTATTTTTGAAAATATAATATATGTATATGGAAAACCTATAATTATAAAAATATTTATATATATATATATATATACACGCATGAAACTTTATTATATTCTTAAAACATTATTACTATAAGTATAAGTAAAAATCATATGTTTGAACAAACATTGCATATTTTTTCACAACAAAATCCAGTTTTTAGCTTTAGTTGCATCCTTATGTTTGCTATTGTTTTATATTCTTAATACTTCTGTTAATTTTGATTTTATTTTTGTTGGTGCAAACATTGTATCAATGCTTAGGTATCTCACTTAGTTCGACTTTAAACTTTTGTCACCTGCGGCTAACCGAAGCTGCTGCAACAACTTTATACTCTGTATATGACGTATGTGTGTGTGCGTTTAGCCAAGTTAGCTTTTTGTGGTCAGCACTTTTCTTGGATCTCTTTGGAACTTGTCAGAACGAGAGAGGGACAGTGAAAGAGACAGAGCTAGAGAGAGGGTGGTGCAGAACAGAGACCGAGAGGGAGAGAATATTGCAAAGTTTATGTTTGTGTTCAACTTGCCATATATTTGCACAATTTGATTATCTATTTGTGTTGTGTGAGCAAGACAACGTGAGTAAGTAAGAGGAAAGATGTCGAGAGAGTAAGAAAGATATAGGGCTTGCATGTGTATGAGTTGGCAAACAAACGTTTGTTTTGACATGAGAGATATATTAAAATGTGTGTGCGCCTCCAAAATAATGCAACTGAAGTTGTCTAATAAAACTTGTATTATTAGCCCGAAGAGCAACAACAGTTTCAACAATTTGAAATGAAATATTTAATATAAATGTTTACACTTACATGTTACTAGGCATTGACGCACCTGCGAATGTGTGTGTGTGTATTTGCTGTAGCATCAAACTCAAAAGTGGCAACAACATTCAGTACGTGTGGCATGCAACTGGCTATACTTGAGTCCAGGTCAGCTCAGCTGCACTCAGCTCAAACAGGTGCAAATTTGTTTAAGCAAAATACAAACACGAACACATACAGACACAGACACAGACACATACGCACACCACACACAGACACATACACAAAGGCACATACACAGACATTCATCTACTCATACATGGACTAGTAGCACTCTGTGGTTGGATAACTTTTGCTCGATGCCTGAAGCAGAGGCCAAAAGCTTAAACGCACTTCACAGTGCAAGAAAAGTTATCTCTCAAATATATATATCTATATTTATTTATAAAAAATACACTCACACACACATATACACACACACACAGCCTGGCATGAACTTTACCTAGGTATGCATGTGTGTGTGTGTGTGTAAAACTGGAGGTCAGCTCGAAGACAAACGCTTGGTAAGAGGTCCTAAGTCCATTTCTACAAACAACTTTTCTACCTTTTTGCACTTTGGCATTAATATAAGCAAAGTGCGTTAGGTCTGTGGAAATACACAAGCTGGGAAAGCAGCTTTTGTTTTAATAAAACAACCCGAAAAGTACAGACTCTACTTACAGTTTCAGGATTTTCGTCCAGCAGATGCATTGTTCGTAGAGCTAAAATATTATTCGAGTTCTCCATTTAAATTATATTAAGACTTTTGTGTTCGTAAATTGCAAAAATCAAATCAGATTATGAAGTTGCACATTATATATAGAATATGGCAAACAATTAAGTTACAGGGATTAAGAATGTCTTTTGGTCTTTCATGTTATAGTATTTTAAGTCCGCTTCCAATAATGAAAATAATCGTTCCTGATATTTCGTTTGCTGGTGCATACATTTTGAAATGCCAACACCATTTTGAATACGCGGAAATTTAAAATCTACTCAACTAAAAGTATAATATTGAATGCAAATGGAAATCATTTTAAGATATAGTAGGAGAATATTCCGTAGATAGTAGTATACCCTTACTCTTATCCAAGCAAGCAATGATCTAACTAAACAGTTTTAAAGTTTTCTTCCGGTTAAAGTCGATATTTTCCTTAAATGCGAAGGTAAGCAGCAATAGATTATGCTCTCATAATATATTAATTTCGCTGTTAGTATATCAAAGTTGACAAATTCTGACACAATACTCTTCGGCACACTGGGCTTCAAAGAGGAAAGCCACATGACAGGTTGACATTCGAAATAAAAAGGGTTTTTCAAGAGATGACGTAACGCGACAAGAGATGATTTTCTTTCATTATGACACTACTTTGCTGTCTTTTATTTCAGGTGTGGAGCGAAAATGACCGAAGTTTTACAGGCACAGAGTGCTGCCACAAGCAGCATGCAACAAGGTTTATTAAAACAGCAGCGAAATTTTGCGATATTATAAAATATAAATTGCATTATCAACAGGGAATGAAACGAAATAGAAATAACGTTCTGGTATAGGTTTCGATTTTCGATAGATTAAAAATCTGTTTAGGTTACGAGTTCGGTTTTTAAAAATTAAACGGTTGTAACGGTTGATTTTAAAAAATGCTTTATTATATCTGCGAAATATAAATTTTGATACACTATCTCAACTATCACATTGCATTTGGTATAACCTTTTCTTAAAACCTAATATTCCTATGAAATAAGTGAATATTTTCTGTTAAATTTCAAAGCTTATATTTGTATATACATTTTTGATATTTGCTCTTAGGTTTGCTTCATCTTTCGGCTTTTAACTTACTATTATTTGCATTGAGACAGGGTAGCTCTGGAGTGAGTGTTTGCGTGTGTTTGTATGTGCATGATATGATACTCACGTGTTTGTAATGAAATGCATGTAATTAAGTGTGTGTGTATGTGCTTTTACGACTATTTGTGTTGCAATATTTAATTTAGCTCATCAACTCAATGCACACACACACAAAAACATAAGTCGAAACGCGCGCTCGTTAAATAAGTGAGTTTTGTTTATGTGCACGACACATCAAGTAAACCAAATTGAGGTGTGTGTGTGTGTGTGTGTGTATTTGAAAATTCACCACATCAAATAAGTGCTCGAAAATAAAATTATCTGTTTTTAATGTCACCACACGGCGTATGCGTAACGTAAGATTACGCATACGCAACGTGTGCGCCTCTGTTTGGGAGTGTCTCTGTGTGTGTTTGTGTGTGTGCATGTGTGTTTGTGTACGACAAATGTAAGCAACATTATGACAGCACAATTTGTCATGTTACCATCATCCAGAATGCATTCGCATTCGCATTCGCACTCACATCCACATTGGCATAGCCAGCCATCCGTCAATCACTTAAGCATTGAATCAATCAATCTTTATCAACCATTTGGCACCTAAACACGTTCATAAAATCGCGCATCTCGTTGTACCGGCTTAATGTGGCAATCGAGTCATTAACAGCTGCACGAGCAATCTTATCGCTTAATGCCAAAAACTTGTCAATATCAACCCACCTTCCTCCTCAACCATCAACCAACCTGTAGATACTGACAGAGCACTTAATCTGTACTGTATGTACGCACAATAAAAGACATATTCGAATTTGAGCACCTCGTTAATTCATGTTTAATTTTTCAGAAGATTTTCGTTAATGTATCAATAAACTTGAAGGCCCTCAGATAATTAAATGTTTGGCAGCTTGTAAACTGTAACAGTTCAAAGCCAACATAAAATTTGTGTTGAGGACACATTTTTGGCACTTTGAAGCAGTTCTGGATATTCAGTTAACTCGAACAAGTCAATAAACAGTAAAGAAATCTTGAACATTATTCCTTAAAATATATAATGATATAACTACCATTACCATTGAAGTGTATCTACATTATCTATGAATCTATCGCAATAGGGAAGCCGAGCGTATAAACTGTTGAAGAGCCTTGTTAAAATTTCCACTCGATGTCATTGTATTTGTTGGCTTTACACAATTCACAAAAGGGGGGATATCATAAAGCATATACAGCTATAGCTATAGATTCCTACTACTACAACGGATAGTTTGCTTTTCAATTTTGAGCTTGTTCTCTCTTTAGTCATTCAACTCGCCTCCTTGAATGCTTAAATGTCGATTTTCGCCTTATTGGCCATTTAGTCTAGCCTTTTGTTGTGATTAATGAGAGTACATGCTGTACCAATACCAAACTATGTTATGTCGATGTTAAGTTGAATTTATGCTGTTGGCAAAATATAAACATAATCTTGAAGTTGCCTTACCACAGCACAAAAAAATGTCATGAATATGATATTCATCTATATTATGTTGTATAGACCATTTGAGTAATCAATGTGAACTTGAATATTTATTGATGAACAGCATTTATTTAGTAATCGTAGAATATTAAAATTATAATCTTTTCATCTGTGAAAAACTTTTTTGAATATAATGAACGAATTAAAGGCACATTGGCAGCCCTCATTTTGTCACCAGGATTCAAGTCAAGTTGTAAAGTAAACTGCTATGGCCAGGTGCTGCTACGTGTATCTCTGGCTTTGATAATAGCAGCATCGATTTGCTACCGAATAAGCCTCATCACATGATGATAGTACCTGCACTGCAGGCGTAACCACAGCAGCTACTCTGCTGCAGTACTTAGTTAGCCCATGAACTGGTCAGCTGGCTCGTGTAATTATCTGTCGGACATAGACGTAGACACAGACACAGACACAGATACAGACACAGACACACACACAGACACAGAGACAGACAAAGATATAGATGTACATGAGACATGCACCGGATGCTCGTACAGGACATCATTGAAACAAGGACATGACTCGAGATTCTAGTTGGAGTTCCAGAGTAAACGACATACAAGTGCAACTGCAATTGCTATTGCAGTTGATGGTGTTGTTGTTGATATTGCTGTTGCAGTTGTTGCTGCCGTTGTTGTTGCAGTAGTTCTCACACAACCTTTGACTGGGTTATGGCTCTGGGGCAGAGTCTTTTTGGAAACAATTAGGCATCATTGATTGTTTCGTTGATATTAAAGGGTGGAGGTGGTGTTGGGTCCGAAGAGAAGCTCGTCTCACTTGATTTGCGAATTGTGATAGCTTTTTTTTTGGAGCCACTTAAATGCACTAATTTGTAAAGCTTTAAAGGAAAGGGTTAGAAGAGTTTCAATTTGTTTAAACGCCAATTAATTTGTTGATGACAATTAGTAATGATTGCAAAAAAAAGTTGCAGAGCCACAAAGCAATTTATGAGGCTGTCACAACGGAGGAGTGGTGCCGAGGCGTGGTAAAACGTTATAATCACTAAATGACAAAATCAGCAACAAATCACGACAACCAACAATCCAACAATCCAACAGTCCAACAACAACAACAATCAGATATGTCAACAACAAATCAGACAAATTGCATTAAAAATGCTCTGACACTCGAACGTCTGCAGAGAAAAATCGGGAGAGGGACAGCTCCAGGGTGGGACAGAGGTAGCTGTCGACTAACTGAGCGATTAGTGTCAGACCAAACAAGAGAGTGTCCATTAACCAGCAGTAACAACAACAAGAACAACAACAACAACAGCAACAACAACAACAACAACAGCAGCAGCAACAGCAACAACAACAACAGCAGCAACAGCAACCGTCAAAAGTCAACAACAAATCAAATCAAATGTAGTTAACACGCTTCGAGCTCGAGTATTTAACCGATAGCTGGAAGAGAAAAAACCAAATAAAAATGGTTACACAGCCGAATCCGAAGGGAAGAGGAGGAAGAGAGCAGCAAATGGCTAAATGGCAAAAAATGTGAAGTGAAATGAGGGAGAAAGGGGGGCGAAATTGTCGCTGGGCAAACAATGTTTCGCCTGATTCTCAGCCTGAGCCTGAGCCTGACAATGAGTGCTCACCGCTTCCGTTTCCGTTTTAAGTGCTTGAAAATAGAGTAAGTGAGGGTGCCGGTGCGGTTGTCGGTTGAAGGAATAGCTACAGTTAGTGTTGGGACTGGCTGCTCTGCTACATATATATATAGCGTACTGGCACAATAATCGGTCTAAGGCAAATCGACGTACTCCATCAAGTGACTACAAGGCGCCGCTAGTTAAGTCTCAGCTACGGCTGCCTTTACATTCAGTGAGCATTTGCCGCCTCTGACGGATGAGAGCAGTTCAAATGTTTGTGACAATTTTAATTTGCTGTGTTTTTTAACAGCATTACAATACCCTAAAATGATACAATGCACAGAAAACATATAGACTCAGAAACGAATCAATTTAAAAAGTGTTATATAATTTGAAGTAGACCGAAATTAAAAATATATTAAGAAATATAACCAGGAATTGATTGAGGGAGACATCTACAATGATATTTGAAATAGATATCTACAATTTTATTATAAAATTAAAGAAAAAACTTATAAATTTGTGAAACTAATTATATATACGATTTGTTTGTATATCTAAATATAATTGTTGTTTGGCTATTTATAAAGAGCATTCTAAGTCGACTATGATAGGGTTGTGTTTTTATTTTACTGTTCGGCCATCAACAAAGAAATGCTCCTATCAAAAAGGCGTTTATAGTATAGTCGTACTTCTAACCGTAGGCAGTATATTCTAGGCCATCATCACTTATCCCTTTTTTCAGACATAGGAGGTAAAGTTGTCTGAAGTTTTTCCGCTTAGGCACTTGGTTGAAGAGAAAGTCGCACATTTAATTACGGTTCAAAATGTAAAGCAATTAGCGTGCACTAGAGCTAGCTTCAAATCAACTCAGATTATTGGTTTATAGGCAATACAAATATCGCGTATCCGCCATGGTTGCCGCAAAATTAGCGCAAATAGCTGAAAGCTGTATTTAAAGCGCGAAGGGAATAAGTCAAATGAAAAGCTATTCCCACAAAATAATCAGCACTAAACACACACACCCCTACACACACATACACACACACACACAGTCGAGCGTAAATACACAGTGCAAATTCACATTTTATGGGCTTCTGACAGCCTTCATGCGAAATGTTCGACAGTGTTCAAAAATCTGTTGCATATCGCATTGTGTGAAAAAGTTGAAAATAAAACGTATATCATAGATTACATATCATACTATAGTAAAATATTCAAATTAGGATAAAAATATTCCGTTTTTTTTTTCAATAATCTAAGATTTACTCACATTCCAATCATTTCTTTCAGTGCATGCTGCATTTTCGGTCTGCAGCTGATCAGGCGGACCTTGTTTAATGGTCATTCGGTAATCTAATGGACCATTTGTAAGCTCCAAGCCCTATATCAGCATATAGGGCTCCATCTCGCTCTCGCTCGGACGCGGTCCACTTTCTCCACCCTTTCACTTGGCTTTGCTAATGCAGCATCACATTTGTTTTGAGCCCTGGTTTCTACGAGTAGCCATAATTTGTGCACGGCCTATGCAGTTCAGCTCCTGCTGCTCGCCTTCTTATTTATGACCACGCCCACTGGCCACGAATTAGCACTGCCTGCTTTCCCAAAAACTGAATTTATGGCTCTCGCTTCAGCGTAGACTGCAACTTTGTCAATGTCGCTCGACTTTTTGACTTTCGCTAGGGGCAGGGAAAAAAATCTAAAAAAGTAAGGCTACATTTTGTTGTCCAGCTGTCATTTGTCGTAGAGCCAGGCATGTGTTTACCGTACAGGTAACAATTTATGGCTTCCAACTGCAAACTGCCAACTGCCAACTACTAGCAGCTCTGGTAGCTTGTAATGACTTTCATAATTGGTCAAATAAGCCATGTAATGGCCTAGTTTTACAGTCGCTGGAGATTTTAATTTTCAGTTAACAGCGGAGAATAATTCAATTGTTCAAGCAGAATACTAGACTAATCCGATACGATTCAACAGGATCCAAACTTTTTCCTTCATATGTATATCGATGTCTTTAAATACAGTTGACAATAATACTACATACGCTTAAACGTGAAAAACTATTTCTTTAATCGAAATATACTTCTTTTATAGTATTTTTTCTTGTACATATTCGTTTTTTAACACTCATTCGAAAAATACAGATACTTCTTCTGTTATCTTTTGAATATAATGTCTGTTTTTCGAAATTTGTTCATTTTGTTGAAGAAAAGAAAACTATATCATATTGCTACAGTTATAGTCAATCAATTGCTTTATAAATATATAAGTAAGCTACTAAGTACTGACTAGCAAACTAGAACTGTCCTGATGGGTAAAAGTTTTATATCTTTTGCATAGGTATTCATATTTCTGCAATTCATCTCTCTTCGCTTCATATCTTCTGATGTTTTATACTTTATATCAATTTATAAAGATTCTTTTACTAAGTTTTACGCCACCGACTTGCAGTCAAAAGTTTTCCAATTTGCAATAATTAAATCATCGATGGGCAATGAAGAGCATTTTTAAGAATAATTTTCCACAGATTATTTTTAGTCATTTATTGGTTAAGCCATATTTATTATTAAATGTGTTTATAATTAAACTTAATGATATTTCAATTTGTTTTCAAATTGTTACTGTATCATTATTGTTATAAATTTGTTTGATTGCTTAAAAACCAAACCTGTTTGTCTAAGCAAATACTTTATTTCGATGTTTGTATGATTAGAATGTCTAGCATCAATATTTTTTCTGTTTTTGTACTATTGTTTATGCTGCCTAACTAATAACTTACAGTTTTTCAGCCCTTTCCTTGGCCAAACATGAAGCAAAGTAAGGAGTAGCTGGCATTACGTATATGCCGTGAAAAGAACTCCATCAGAAGGCCACTTAGCCACATTCTAACTGGCAACTTGCAACTTGCAACGTGTAACTTGGCTGGCAGAAGGCAGCTGGCAAAAGCACCGATTCTGAGACTCAGCTTGGCCATATGGTGCCACTGGTGCAGCAGTCAAGTTGCAAGCTATTAAATTTACTAGAGAGTGAAAATGTTGTTTGAGCTTCATTTATTTCGCATTGAATTTAAAGGCGAACTTCGAGCAGCTGCCTCGTTGCAGCATCTATTTCAATTTTAGCGTGGCTCAATGCCAACTTCTGCTCTATATGTAGTTGCAGCCGCCCCTGCTCAGCCCCTGCATCGGCCAATGCTTCTGGCACAACCAGAGCCCCTCATTCTGTTCCGTTGTCCATTCGCCTTTGTATCAACATTTTGCTCGCATTTTGCCTTTGTCTCTCCTGTTTGGCAGGGATTTCAACAGTTTGAGCCGCCTCTGTTGTGGTAGTGGTAGTGGTAGAGCTAGTGGTAATAGTAGTAGTTGTTGCTGCCGTTCCTTTTGTGTTGCAGTTATTGCATCCACTGTTCCTGCTTCTGTTCCTATTGCTGCTGCTTGTTTAATCCTTTTGGCCGTTTCCATTCGCCATGCCCCATTTATGTTGCATATCAAGACGTTGGCATACGCCAGCAGTTGCCCGCTCTATGGCCATGTGTTTTGGCATTTTTATCAAACCTAACGCGATTTATAATACCCTTTGCACACACCCTAGTACAGAGAATGAAAATTGAGCTAAGAGAATGCAATGTGTTCATGATGCCGCAATCAACATACAATGTAATTTTAGTAATACGTGGTGTTCTCAAAAAGTAACGCAAAATTTAAATTTTCTCGGTCTACGTGTGTTCGATTGTCTTGTATTCACTCCCTTACTTTTGGAAAAGTCGGCTATTTTTAATGTTAATTAATTGTTGATAGTAACAGCAAACCTTTCTTTCGGAAGTTCTTCTTTAAGTAATTTCTTTGGTGAATAAAAACAAAATCTTTCAATATTGTATATAGTTGCTCGGTATGACGTCCTAAACTGATGTCATCTATTCGTAAAATATTTTAGAATCTTTTAAATTTGAATCTACTGATAGTGGTTATTTGAATCAATTTTTATATTACGAAGGTAAGTGTGAACAAAAGCAACTTAAATATATTTTACTCTATAAATGTTTATCGAATTCCACCATAACGATATTTTATTACGTATGAATTTTACTTGTTCAATAACATGTAGTAGATTTATAATCCTAGATTCAATTATGAAAACATATGTGTACATATACCATATACCTGTTAAAATACGATTTATATAAATTATAGTTTATTATTAATTATTATTATAATTTGTTAAAACTTTTTCGTTTTATATCCAGACAATCTCATTAAAGATCTAACATAAATTTATAAGAATATTCGGTTCAATATCGAAGAATCTCACGAACGTTAAAATATTTTTATTATATTAAGTAAAATAAAAATTTTACATTTATCTGATGGCCAGTGTCAAGCAAAGTCAATAATAGATGTCACTGACTGCATAGTAAATGCGGCAAAATCGATAACAGTGCTGACCTGTAAATGCAGCCAAAATGTGTTGCCAATGGTAAAAGAAAAGAAGACCTTAAGCTGAGTAGGTAGAAAAGAGGAAAGTAGGAAAAAAGGAAAATCAAGGAATGCCCAAATGAATTTAGAGCAATTTTCAATTATTGCACAATTGAAGCGTAAATAAGTTGTAAATCATCAATTACTCGAACGAGGAAAAACCAAAGTAGACACCTACACAAACACAAGGACCCACACACACTCACACACTCTAGTAATTGTAGGTATATGTAACAACAAACAAATAAAAAAAAAATTCAACAGTAGGGACTGGCCCGACAGTAGGGACCCTTCGTTTAGTTTTTTGGGGGTGTATAGAACATTAAGAACAGAATAATATTTTTGGAGAAGAATAGTATATCCGGTGTGATATGGATTTTGGTGCTGTATAGATCTATCGATTATCGATTTCGATTTCGCCCAACTGACGAACATGGCTCAATCGACTCGACTTCTCTTCCTGATCAAGAATATATATACTTTGGGGGTCTGCCACGCCTCCTTCTGCCTGTTACACACAAATCGACTTTGCACAAAGGTAATACACCCTTTTGTGTTTTTTAAACACAGGGTCTAAAAAAGCGAATGCTATTCCTGAAAAATCGCCAAAACGGATACGTGCGCTATCGCGCCGAAAAGCCAATGGAAGATGGAAAACGGGGGAGAGGAGGAGAGAATGAGAAAGATTGAGAGAAAGAGAGAGGATGAGAGAGGAGTGTGTGAAGCATTTCAGCTAGAGCTTGCCAAGTAGACAATGAAAATTCTATGAAAATGGAATGAAAATGTCGAAAATCGTAAAATCGCAACTAACATCTAAAAAGTAGCACCGTCATGTGGCCGTAGCCAAAGAATTAGAGGAAATAACAGTATATAGCTTGTATAGTACAAAGTACAACTGGTACTCCTATTACTACAACTACAACAACTAATACTACTACTATATCTACAACTAGTAAATAGTAGAGTTAGAGCAAGCGACTTCAGATAAGCAGTAGGAGAAAGTAGGAGAAAAAACTAAAGACTGGAAGTGTCTACGAGGCTAAGTACATATATATATAGAAATATCCTTGCCGGCTTCTGTAAAACTGCGACTAAAACTGAAGACGAAGACAAAGGCTGAGTGAGGAGCGACAGAGAATCAGATTCAGAGAGAGGGAGAGAAGAAGACTTACGTGATTTATGTGGTAAATAAAAGAAGACACAGATGAGAATCAAAGCACGAGATGAGATACGGGTTGTAGTTTGCCGTTGCCGTTGTCGTTGCCGTTGCCGTTGCCGTTGCCTTTGGTGTTGCAGTTGCTACTGCAGCTGCAGTTTAAGTTTAAGTGGCGGCACCATATGCACTCAGACAAATTATAGCTTATGTACTCTAGAAATATTGATCAAGAAAAATACGGAATGTGTTAAGAATTATGAAGCACAGTCAAACTTACGCTCTGCCCGTAAGAGAGCATTCGAGTATTTTTGGGGCAGTACAGTATTCTCGATAATCGATTTCTGTAACTAATATCGATAATCGATAACGTTAATCGGTAACTGAAAACTGAACGCTAAAAAATTGCGCTTTGTTAGCCAACTTTTAATTACAGGGTGACCAACAGTATGGGGTTAGGTGGAGGTCGCCAAAATTTGAAAATTACAGAAACTGTATAATGTAATTCCACACATAGTCGCCAAAGCACATCCACGATTTCAAATTTTGGTAGTCAAATATAGGGAGTGGGGCACCCAAAAAATTAAAATGATATAAGGTATATAATGAAAACGGAATCGTCTATCTTAAAATGGTCAGTAAAAAAAGTAAAAAAGCTAGGTTTTCACACAGTCAGACAATGTGATACACGGACAGACAGAAGAACCAACATGGCTCAATCAATTTGGTTTCTCATCCTGATTAAGAATATCTATACTTAATGGGGACTGCGACGAATTCTTTTACTTCATAAAGAATTTTGAAACACTTGTTAAAGAAAGCTGTAAAAAAAAGAATTCGTATAGTCGAATGATAGTTATATCTTTTTTCACAGGAGCATTAGCAACATTCTCTCAGTGTAGCTGCAGCTTACAGAATTCGAACTGCATTCGAGTGCTAGGACAAATTCGAGTCGAAAAAGTGCTGTTAAGGCACACATTTAGGACTGAGAACAGGGAAAGAGGAAAATTTAGAAAATAAGAGTGAAGACAAAGCAAATGCCGCTTAAAACAGGTGGACAAGGAGGCGGCAGTGAAAGCGGGCAATTCTGACAGACAAAAGCAAAGCGGTAGAACATGAAATCCGGTACGACAGACAGATAGCAGCGACAGTGAGACGAAGGGCCGGAGGGACAAACAGATAGCGAGGCAAAGACAAAAAAGAGAGACAGGGAAAGTGGGCGACCGGGAGACGGATACATGCATATATAGAGGAGCAGACATATAGGGCTCCAGTTGAGTAAAAGTTTTTAATATTATTTCAAGTTGGAAAATGAGGGCAATCAGCGGCGCAATTGTCGAGCGGCAAAGCATAACAAAAGCAGCCTCAGGAGCCGAATAAGACGCACCACTCACTGAGCACCAAAAAAAACCAGATGTGCCACAGTCGTGTAAGCCATCTGTCGAGGCGGGCTACCAGAGGTGGCAAGAAGAAGGTAAACATTGCCACGTAACAAGGAACAAAGACATCGCGACTGAGCGACTGAGAAACGTTTAACCATTGCCAATAACTGGGCAGAAGCAAGAGGCGGTGCCCGCGATGCATTCGAGCAGGAAGCAGGAGCCAAAGATAACTTGCGCTACCTATATCCTGGTATATACTGGTTGCCAGGCTGCCACACCGACAGACTGCCATACAGACAGACTACCAGACTGACAGACTGCCAGCCTGCATGCTGGCAGCGCTGGTTGCACTGAAAACAAACAAAAGAATTTCACGAGCAAAGGAAGAAATGAAGAAAAGCGCGCAGCAAAGACAAAGCGAAAGAAAAACCCAAACCCGAAACCGACTTCAGGAAACAATCCAATGAACGTCTTTACAGTTTGTGATTGATACTGCAATTAGAAGCAACTGACGAACTATCGAAATGGCATGGTAGAATTTGTGTTGTTTTATTGGATAGACATAGGTTGGATTATATAATTACAATGTTTAAAACCAAATGTGTTATCCTTCTTTGTAAATGATATGGCATCAAAATATGGTTATTAACATGTTGTTGTTATTAACATTTCGATTTAAATCACAGAAAAACATATGTTTATAAATGAAAAATGTTGTAAGATATAAACGTACATACAAGAAATTTAATTGAAATGTTTTTTTATATATTATTTTTAAGTCCTTTTAAGAACATAACCAAATAATTGAATTTAAAACTAAAGTTCTTATCTTGAAATACTTTATCTCTTAAATTAAAAATCTTATCTCTATTTTGGTAGCAATTTTTGAATTGCTTTCTTTAAGATTCTATTATTGATATGTTCTAGAGATAAAAACAAAAATATTATTAGTTCAGTGTTTTTTTTTATCAAAGTTAAAGCTTTGGTAGTATCGATTTTTAATAATTTATACAAAATATATAATAGTGTTATTAAACCGTAAATGATTAAAAAAAATATGAATATTTATATATATATTTTAATTATCTTTTATTTAAATATACTCACAAACTACACAAAAAAATTCAACGGAATTTTAAACTTCATAACTCTAATCATCTAAATTAAATAATATTTTATTTAAACAAAACCTATAAAAAGTCAAATATTATGTTAAACCAAAAAACATTCAGGTAAGATAAATATAAGCTCATTTGTGGTTAATAAAAAAAGAAACATTTTTTCTTATACAAATAACCGTAACTGTTTTTTGCATATATCTAAAAAAAATCTATTACACGTATTACGAATACGACAAGTAGATCTGTAGTATAGGTAAGTTGCGTCCGATGCAACCCACACAGACCCGGCGTATTTATTTTATTATTGTGTTTATTTAAACGTCATCTGCCGAGGCAGTGTATTCCCATCGGCATGCTATGGGCCACTCACAGCATCAGTAGCAATGAAGGGCACACTCGTTGAATCCTGTTTCGATTCCATTCCTGTGGCAATGAAACACATGCGCTGTGCCAAGAGAAGCGAAACTGAACTTGTACCACTAACCCAGTTAGAAGAGCCCTACGTTCCACAGGATACCGCTATACCGTGCATTGTGGATTCCACGTAGCTGCAGTACCGAATGACTCCGACCGAACAACGATGCTCAACACAATCACAACCCGAAGCATTCGGTCGAGCATGGCAATTTTTGAGTATGTTTGAGCGTGTACGACTGTGTTTGAGGTTCGAAGGGTGCTTTGAGTCTGTTGGTTCTGTGTTGCACGACAATGTTGCTAACTCAATGTGGAAATGCTTATAAACATCAACCCACGATTCTATCAGTGGGCTGTCGACTCACTGTAGTCGACAATTTGTTATCAAGTTGAATGTTGAGAGGCCACTGTTCAGGCAAGAGCTGATATCAGAAACACGTGTCTATAAAATAATTGAAGAATCTGTTAGGGTTTATGAAATTATAATTTCTTGGAAATTAAAAAAATGTATTCAAATAATTTTTGTCCCAAAATACAAGAGAAAGAGATACAATTATATCAATTTCAGTATACCCATCTTTTAACCAAATCCGAGATCTGTAACTCTTCTATATTGCCATTTCTAGGTATTTACTATATATCGACACACACAGGGACAGACAGACATACACTTCAAATTTTTAAAATAAAGAGCAAATTAACCGTCTTGGCTATCATAATATATTAATCTTAATAATGGAGGTATATTTCAATTTTCTGTTCATACCAACAATCTTGTTAGATTTATGTTTATTTTATTTTCGATGACTTCACTTTATTGCTAAAACATACTTATTTAATTAGATTTCTGGCCCAATTATGTCTCTTCCTGGTTTTCTATTCAACTTCAATTCAATTCTTTCATATCACAGTGAAACAATCTGAAAATGGCCTAAAAAAAGGCATGTGCCAAGAGGTTTTTAATTAAAAAATACTCAACGCAAGTTGCAAAAGCAGAATGTCATTTATACGAGCTTTCATAGTTGTACAAGGACATAGATATGCCATAGTTCTTGGCACTTTGCTATTTGCTCAACAAGGGGCTCCAGGGCTCCTTGCAATCCCGCCCAATTTCATTCGTCTTTGCCATCGTTTTGATTTTCATTTTCGTTTCACTTAGCGCTTATCTTACGTTGACATACCTTGTCATTTGGCCTGTCTTCGTAAAAATATCAAACGTAATTTAGTGCAACAGGAACGTCTAAAAAATAAGCAGAATAACATCTAGACACCTGAACACATACAAATATGCACAAACATTCGGCAGGTGCACTAGGAGTTTTTTGGTTTTTCCATTTTTTTTTTTTGTTAGACAGCATCAATTTTATTTACAATGAAGTCATGAAATTAAATAATACGGCCTCATGGACTTCTTTTTTTTTTTTTTTTTTTGACTTAACTTTGTAATACAATATTGAAGACTCTGTAAAACAAAAACAATTTAAATAATAATCGTTAGGAATATTGTAAACCGAAAGTCTTATTATTTTCACTAGGAGCACTCTATCATATAGTATTTCGACTATTATTATTATTAATGTGAGGACGTACAAGTTCAATTAGCTATTAGCAGTTACCCTAACTGCTCATCACTCATAACTAATCAATCCAAATTACTCCAAGGATGTGCCAAGCTTTATTGGATCGAGGTAACATTGTATCGACAATAAAAAATACGATTTCCTTAGATCAAAATCGTCTTTATCATCAATTTCAATATTGAATATAATTATAAAACCATACTAATCTAATTCAATGTTTTACTAGTACTAGTATGATTTAGTACTTGCTTGCCACAAGTCGAAACTCTGCTCTTTTAATTGTTGGCTGCATCGAACTTGTTTTGAGTTTATCAATATAAGCGACTAGACATTTTGCATATATTATTTTTATCCTGCCAAGTGGCATGCCACGCCTCATGTTGCAAAAAAGTCAAAATGTGGCGCGTTTTATTTATTTGCATAATTTTCTTGTTTACAATTCACAAGGAACTGCAGCAACAACTAAAAAGAAAATTGTGATTGACTTAAATGAAGTTAGAGAACTTGCAAGAAGCTGAGGCAAAGCGACTAAACGCAGTGCTAAGTAAGTTGCAACTTGGCAAAAAGGAGAACAGCATGACAGCATGGAGCATAGAACATGGAACATGCAACATGGGTTCTGAGGCATGAGGCAATTTATAATATTCAATTTATATGCATTTTTATTTTTCTTCTAAAAAGCGAAAAACAGCAGCAACAGCAGCAACATCAACAATAACAACAATTGCAGCTGCTAAGTTGATAATTTCGCAGAGAAACAGAAGGAGACAGATAGAGGGAGAGAGTGTGTGAGAGAAGAAGCACACTAGCAAGACTTTCTTCTCTTTTCATTGCAAATAAAATCTTGGCTTGTGATTAATGAGATTTGTCACTTGCTTCATTTGTATTTTCCATGCTGGTGACTTGGCTGCCAGGGGCCCGGCCTTCAAACACCCACTCCCACTCTTCTTTCTTCTTTTGCCACTCCACTTCACTTCTTTTCGATTTGCCATCTCCTCATTCTCTTCATCACATCTGTTTTAACAAGGCAGACTGCAGCTGCACTAAGAATAGAATTGGTTAGGACTGAACAGAAGGAGGGTTTGTTTGCTCTCTACAACTAATTTAATTTAATTTAATTTAATAGGGGTTTAAAATTATTTTATAGCATTATTATTATTATTATTATTTTATAACATTATTATTATTATTTAATACAATATTGTTATTATTATTACAATATACATTGTAATTATTATAAATTAAGTAATTATTATAAATTAAGGTTATTTAAATTTAATGATCTTTTTGTATAAATAATTAAATCTTAAGAATTGATAATATTATATATTTTAAAACCATTTTTTTAATAATACTTACTACCCATAATAAGAATTTAATAAATACAGCAAACATGTGTAAACCAATATAACTTTTTTGGCGTAGTTGGAACAATAGTAATTTGCATTTTCATTATTTTCAGCTCAATTTGAGAATAAACAAAACAAAAACAACACCCGTACAATTTCACTTGAATGCGCGACTTATTAAAAGCAACGAGATCGACAAGACAGAAAGAGAAAGACAGAGAGAGGGGAAAAAAAACAGACCTAACGAAATGGCACATTAAACTTTGCGACCCGACCAATAATTCATTTGTTAAGCCTCACAGTAGAGGCCAAGGATAATCGTGAGGCCCAAAACGCAAGTACTTGATGCTTTATATATGTATTGTATATATAAATATCGTTCAAAAATTGGAACAGGGTATATATTATAATATTTAAACATTTGAACTATTGCAAATTAGCTTATTTATACTCTTACTGATAAAATGTAGAGTTTATAGATTAGATTGCAGATTAATGAATCAAATTTTGAACTTTTTTACTGATATTCGTTTAAAATTTCTATGATTTTCTTATCTGAATTCATATATTTGTTATAACTAAATTGTTCTATTAAAGTAAGTAACCAATCTTTTATAGCTTTACTATTTCTTGAATTGTTGAATTATGAAAGCTAAGAGGATTTTACAAAGTCAAATTAGTTCACAATGTAAGAGACCTTTGGTGTTGAGCACTCTCGACTAACACCCCCACTTGGCAATTCCGTATTAAATTTTATTTTTAGTTATATTTTAAACGCTGCACTTTTTGGCTAGCCGGGAGTGAATTATGTCGAGCAATAAATTTCTATGACATATAAATGTAAATAATTGAGTAGCGCTAGGCTCGTTGCTGCCGCACTCATTGTCTACCCACTTTTTCCATACGCATTTGCATTTACATTCACGAGGCACGGATGACTCGGATGGCTGGGATGGTATGGATGTCATGAAAAGTAGAGAGTGGAGAATGGAGAATGGTGGATAAGAACATCCGTCCGTTTTGGCACTGTGATGAATGTGACCCAGAGTTTCTGAAGGCGCAACGCGACGCCTTTTATAGCCACTTTGGGGCAAGCAGAGGAAAGGCATTTCATTTAAAATTCTTTTGGTTTACATTTTATTTCCGACCGCTTGTCAAAAATTATTGCTGTAACTATCCTTAGCATACATAACAGCCTTAACTATTGTATACATAACAGCCTACCACCATACCCATTCACATTCACTATAAACTATAAATTCGTCTAGGCAATGCATTTAAACAACTAGAGGTAGAGTAGGCAATGGTGAACTTATGTCTAATTTCAGTTTTTTGATGACAAAGTTTGCCTGGTCCTGACTCCGATGTCCGAATCCATCAAAGGGGCGTACATTAAATCGTTGCAGTCTAAGAAGAATAGATGAAAAATGCGATGAATTTCTTTAATTTCTCATCTATCAGGTTATGAACTTTAAACTTACCTGTTGCCCGATAAGTTAACCAGGAAGCTGTAGTAACTGCTACGTAAGCTTTGTGGCTCTAAGATGGCGCTATGAAACAGCAAGGCTGTGAATAACGAGTACAGAAAGAGGTTAAAGTGCGGCACTTCCGGCAACCAGCCCAGCTGCACCCCATAATTATAAAGCAGATTCAATGTTTTCCACATAACATATAGCGATATAGTCGTATTGGGGAACTTTAGCAATCCAATGGAGCCTAAGAGTCCAGCCGGTATGGCATACATGGCGCTATCGCGTCCCGTTGCGTGTCGCAGCGAGCAGGAAATTGCCTTAAAAAGATAAGTAGTTATTTAATCCATCCATATCAAATTTCAATAAATTTGCATTGACATCAAATCAATAAATTGTACATTTCAACAAACATATTATATATTATTATTAAATTTAAATATCATTATCGTGGATCATACCTTGTAGATCAGTGAGAAACTGCCAAGCGCTAAGCCGAGGTTCAATGAATCCTTGTTAAATACTTGTTTGCGCCAGTTCATCTTCATTCGCCATATCTTGCCAAAATTTACTAACACTTTGAGGCCAACCTGTAGGGAAACTCCTCCCAGGAATGGTTTTAGTCCACCTAGTAGAGAATAAGGCGCGCAGCCCTGACGATGTGGGCAACTGGTGTGTTTAGCAGTACGCATACGCTCGTAAATCTGTACATAGGCCGATATACTGGCAAAGTTCAAAGGGCGTTGGCTAGAGCTGTGTGTGTTAGGCTGTAGGGGGGACTTTATTGGACCCTGCTCTTCCTTGCCCACGAGCAGTTTCACGGCTCTAAAGCTGGCATCCTTTAGTTTACCCTGATGCACACCCAGACGATACAGATACAGCAGCGCAGTAACGCTAAGACCCAAAATTAGCACCTGTCCCTGAGGTATGGAGCGTACCAAACCACGTGCTTCCATCATGTGCCATAGCGCCTCACTGCCCACATTAGCTACGTACAAAGATAGGGCCGTGCGACGTTCGGGACGCTCAATGGTCAGAGCTATTGCACTGCCTAAGAAGGTTGGGATATAGGCGATGGTACTGAAGTAGAACCGCCCTAGACCTGCACGTAGTAAACATGCGAACAGATCAAACAAATAGGCATTGGTTGTTAGAAATGCGCTGGATTTTAATATTCCAATAATTGTACGCTTCAACTCAAAAAGCGTAGGTTTACGCATTTTCATTGCCAACGCGCCCTATAAAGACAACATATAATATCATTAAAGCATTTCAAAATTTAAATAATCTTAACTTTATAAATAATTCAATGCATTCTGAATGTTAATCCAAATAACGTACTGAAGCCACATTTATCCATCATAATTTGTTAATGATGTGTATGTTTGATAAGCAAGTGTTTTTAGAAAACATTAAAAAAAAATTATTTTGTTTTAAATATAAGTTCTATCGGACATTAGAAATTATTATAAGATCTATTACTATCTGGCAAAACTGCAATGAAGCAGAATGGCAGAAGGACTTTGAAAGTATGATAAGTAGCTATAACCTAACGTCCCTATTTATTTGTCTGTATGATCGTGAATTTGGATTCTATTTGGGGCTCTATTTATATTACTCGTTGTTCAGTCAACTCGATTTCTGACAATATAATACCTGGCAGTTAAAGTTTCATAAAACCTGGATTTTAAATTCTTATAAATTCCGAGATTGACGCATTCATACAGACAAATCGATCGACAAACAAAAAGCTGACTAAGAACATGTAGCGTTATTAATGTTGTTCCCCCTTAAATAAAGACCATAATTTATTAAATAGAAAACAATTAACATGATATAAGTGCGGTAACCCTTAATAATTCGTTTAATGTAATAACTTTAGCTGTATTAAGTACATTATCATGCACTTGAGCTCGTCATCATTTAGATAATGATGATGCAGGTTTTTGCTCTGATATGATGACATTTTAAAATAGAATGAAATATAAATGAATATTATATAGAATTGCTTAAAGTTTTTTTTAAATAAATAAAAACTGGTGGAACTATTAGAGAAAATTTATTGACAGAAGAGAAACAATTATCGTTTTTTGACAATTTTCTTGGCTATGACGCAAACTATGACCTGGCACAAATTGACAATGAGGTGTGTCTGTTGCTGATAACCAACATATTTTTTGAAACCACTAAAATATATTTTTATTCTCCACATACATATTCTATAAACATTGCCTTATCGTTACACTTCTTCACTTTGAATTTTATCAGAGTAAGTGAAGGCGTGGGAAAATGGTTTATCTTCATAGTGCGATATATGTTAATCTACGAATACATATATATATATATATATAACTAATAATTAAGAACCTTTTAGAATACTGTAGACAAAAAACAATGTAATATTTTTATACGATTAATAGAGAAACATATGATTTGTTGTTATTGTATTGATAAGATAGCAGTTTGAAACTTTATAAAAATATTTTGCGGACTTTCAACAATTCTTAAATTTTGCTAAGCGTACGTATAAAACTATAAAACCAATCTAATGTCCATAAATATATGTACTAATCCGATAACACCTCGACATATTTAGGTACTGTACTTAGGAAGCACAATTGGGTTGTTAAGATTGTTCAGAACCAAAGGCTTTGTAATAGTTCATGTAGTTCACGATCTAGAGTATCAGTTCTGAGTCATTAAATTGTTATATTATTTAAAAGTATAACAATTTAAATATGGAAGAAGAGATTAAGTAAATTTAAGAAGTGAAGCTAATCTTTACCTAAACTAATTTAATATATTCTAGGTCACATCAGTGTCAGACACTTAATTCAGTACGTACCAGGTAGACGATGGAATAGGTACGTAAAGCATTGGGTACACAGCATAACAGGATACCTGCAGTGCCACAGATGCAGCTCGAGGTCCAGGGATGCAAATACTCCCGGCAAGTGCAATTCATTGCAGTTTCGAGAAGTTTACTCTGTGCCGCCATCACGGGTTGATGTTGTTATTGATTAAACCAAGATGGTGGAATATAAGTTGAGCAGTTCAAGATTAGGCGTCGCGCAATAAATATTTATGATAAGATTATCGTTTTCTCCGAGAACACGTTTCGACGCACTGAAAACGACGTTTAAAGTACAAATGAATTAAAAGTATTTCACTTAGAGCGAATAAAACTGTTCACTTATAAAATTAATCCAAAATATAATGTCTTTGAGTCGATACCATTTGCACGCTTTTTCCCTAGCATTTAGCTAAAAAACACTAAATAGTATAACCATTTAGTTGCACGCTCTAAACCTGACTGACAACAACTATCGAACATTAGTTAGCGAGTACATACTCCGATTCGACAGCGCCCTTATCAGACACGCGAGCGTGAACATGGAGCGTTACCGCTTGTCGTGAAGTTACATTTCGGTGTTTCATCGGTTGGGGTGAGAGCGAGCTCTTAGTTTCAAGCTCTTCAACTAGCCCCTAAACAGTGGCGGAGTCTCATAGATTTACAAAGGGAAGTGTTATTGAATTGTAAAAATATTATTAACTATAGTTTTTTAACCTACCCAACCCTTAAGAGTATAATAGTAATAAATCATAAAATCACTTATATTTTATATAATACCGAAGAGAATTGTGAAATTGTTGAAGTATGGTAAAATCTGTAAGATGAAGTTATAAAATAAAATATAAGTTAAAACAATCGTATTAAAACTTAAATGCCCAATTTCCGAATAAAAATTCATAAACAGGCTTTAGAAATAATGTAATATTCATACATTTTTACTTTTCACTGTCTACGCCAATGGTTTGTTTAATTTAAGAGTCGACACTTTGTGTGCTATTTAATAGTTTGCCGACACCCGGAGAAACTTCTTCAAAGTCACCGAAAACATTCAAACCGAAACCGAGAGCGAGTGACAGAAATATAAACAGAGAGTAGCAATATACGGCTATGGTAATCATTGACAAATAAATATACATGTATACGAAATATTACAATAAAGAGTTATTGCGGCGTTCTATATCTTAATATGTGAATGAACCATGATTTGACCTTTAGGAGGTAGAGAGAAAATGGTTCTTAACTATCTAATACAATACGCATACCTCTACAGTAGTCGATGACTTTTTAGACACAATCTTGATAATATTTTTTATTATGTGTACAGAAATAAGAATAAAGAAACCTGTCTGAATTACATATTTAAGGATGTTTCTGAAAGTTATAAGATCAGAAATTTTATTATGGACTTATATCAGACAAAACTAAGTAAGTTTATAATATTCAAGACTTTCAGGACGTCGAAGCATTGCAATGGATTATTCAGATAAGCAGACTAATCTTGAAGACTGAAAAAGAGGTAAATTTACAAAAAAATAATTATATGAGTTAAATTCAT
The DNA here is from genome assembly GCA_037040025.1 of Sphaerogastrella javana. Taxonomy (NCBI): domain Eukaryota; kingdom Metazoa; phylum Arthropoda; class Insecta; order Diptera; family Drosophilidae; genus Sphaerogastrella; species Sphaerogastrella javana. The sequence continues at coordinate 24,807 of JBANCZ010000165.1, read as the reverse complement.
AAATAAAAACTACTACGAATGTATTAGTTATATCATCGGAAAACAAAAACAATAGATTTATTTGTATACATTCAATATATGTATACTTACTATATATTAATATTGTAATAGATTACATTTTGATAAAATAAATATGTACACAAAGTTTACAGTGTTCTAAATCCATGATATAGAATGACAACATATCGATCAGAGTAAGAGCGGCAATAGAAGTCAACAATGATATGACTTCATGACAAATAGTGTTCTGAAATTGAACAAGTTGAAGAGAATGTAGACTATATAGATGTAAAGAGTACCAATTACACACAACCACACGCTCTTGTGAATCTAGTATATGCTTTCAACGATCCCTTAACAGTTACTGCTAACGATATTCAATTAAAGAGTTAAAGAGTTGACGTTCAATTTAAAAGAGTCCAAGAATTTAGTTTTTGTGTTATTTAAATGCTTACGCTGGCTTTATTAAATTCTGATACCCAGAGAAATGTTTATAACAGTCAATTTTTCGTCAATGCACCCAAAACATTTTACCCAACCCCAGCCAAGGGAGGGGAGTAGAGAACGGTGAAATGGAAGTTCAAAAAATAGGTTAAACGACGAGTGGCTGGGCCGTGACTTACATATACATATACAAATACATATATACACAATATATAATAAATTGTTACTGAGAAGCGTATCGAACGCTGGATATGTGCACTTTGAGTGCTGAGACTTATTTTAGGCACGGTTTCAGTTCGGTTTCAACTGTCGTTTGGCTTAGGAGGCGAATGAGTGCACTGGTAGCGAGGCCCTATCCATGATATTCAGGCTCTTTAACACATCCAGCGTCTGCTGTTGAGTATTTAGACCAAAGACATCGAAGGCGCTCAAATTGAACTTGTTGAGCCTATAATAGAAACATAAAATACTTAAAGGATAAGTCTAAAACCGAATGCCATTACATGACTTGCCTCTCGCCCGATATGGCCTGCAGGAATTTATAGTAGCTGGGACGCAGCGTCTTCGCTTCCATAATTCCGGCGTGGAACAGCACGGCTGTGAAGAATGCATAGAGGTAGAGCATGAAGTTTGGTATGCGTGGCAGCATACCCTTGTCTTGACCAATCGAACAAAGTATCTGCAATAGGATGTTGAAATTGTGGTTTATTAAGCATAGAGCTCATATCTACAACTCACCTGTATGGTCTTCCACATGACATAAAGTGCGACTGTATTATCTGGATACTGGGTAAAGGCGAGCGAAGCTGCCAGACCAGCAGGCAGAGCAAAAAGTGCGTCGTCCCTGTTGAAGCAGTGGCGCAACAGGCAGGAGACAGACTGAAAATAATATAGACAACACATCAATAAGTAGGTCAATTCTAAAAGAATCGGACCCTGTACCTTGTATAAAAAGGAAAAGCTCCCCATGAATATACCCAGCTTCAGGGTGCTTCGATTGAAGATTTGTTTTTGCCACAACATCCTGCCTCGTACTATGGCCTTGCTGTTCATAACTAGTTTTAGCGCCACCTGGAGCGCTACACCGCCTGCAAAGGGGCGCAGTCCGCCCAGAACCGCGTTACTGGAGCAGCTCAACTGATGGCGGCAACTGGCGTGCTTGCCACGAATTAAGTTGCTGTACACCCGCACCCAATCTGACACGGTGGCAAAACAGACGGTGGGACGACGCTGCGATGGTGCAGGTTGATCACCGGACACGGGCTGTGGTTGAACGACGGGACCAGCCTCTTCTCGGCCCACAAAGATACGAAGTATATTAAATATGGAGTCTGTGGAGGCACCACGACGATACAGGTATATTAGAACCGACATGCTGCAAGCGAAGATCCAGGTTTGACCATTCGGTATGGAACGCACCCAATTGCGCGCCTCGGCCATCTTCCACAGCGCCTCAGTGGCCACGTTTGCCACATAGAGCGTTAGCAGCGGACGACGTGCCGGACGCTCAACGATGATGGCAGTGAGCGACGACAGAAACGAGGGTATAAAGGCCACAGTGCCGAAGTAGTAACGCCCCAGTATATTGCGCAGCAGGCAATTGTACAGTATGAATGTGTAGGCATTCGTCACCAGAAATGCTGTGGACTGCATAATGCCGAGTAGGGTGCGCTTCAGATCCTCCGCCGTCGGTATACGATGGCGCATAAGCAGTGAGAAGGCATAGACGATCGTGTAGACGCGCAGGCAATAGGGCGTGGCGGACATCAAGATGCCAGCCGTAGCGTTCACGCACTTGTCTGTCCACGGATGTTGGAACTCCTTGCACGTAACGCACAGTGGATCCAGTAGCTTGCTTTGCACACCCATTGCCTATGGTTAAAAATAGATTGAGGGAAACAAACACATGTTAGCAGTAGAACAGCATAAATTTCCAAGTGGCAACAGCAGGGTCAATGTGTGGCCCCCATAATCTAATCGGATGTTATTGCAATGTGTTTTATGTGCCTATTTTAAGTACCTTATCGTATTTTGCACTTTGAAGCTCTTTAAATAGCCCACGGTGCAGTGAAAGTATTGGATTTGCTTTATTCTAATCGGGTGTACCCAATTCCTGCACCCTTTAAACCACCCACAGACACTAAACGCTGATAGTGACCCAGGGTCGAGCGCTCAATTATAAATTCAGTTTGAATATTGAAAGTCGAGATACATTGTACTTACATTTAATTACTATTAAACCAGTTTGTTATTAAATTGTTGTCTATTCGTCTTAGAGCTGTGGTTCGCTTTGTTGCAACTTGTTTCCGCTACACTGCTTACAATATTGTTTAACCTAAATGGGAACGAAATACTTATATATGTATGTCAAATACTGATAATGCTACTGCGTTTCCCTACATACAAGCACAAACATAAACAAAGCCCAACAGCTGAGCGTAGTGTGACCGTTTCGAATTGTGTCAAAAATACCCAGCGAGGTGTTCACACACCTGTGAGCGTTCAAATTGTTAAATTGTACAAAATTACCAATCGATGAACCTTAAATGAAAGGAACACACTTATTTTTGTGGTATTGTGAATAGATTTAAGCAATAAATAGTCACAGTTATTACATACGCATCTACTGACAATTCGATAACACACTGTTATCGTCTACCACCACAAAATGTACTTTCGTACTTATCGAATTTTGGCGCCGACACTGCAAAATTCAATTGAATATGATATTTCTATTTTCCTTTTGTATGACGATAATAACCATAACAATTATTAATAATTCAACTCGTAATTTATAATTATATATTTATACTGTAATAATTCATATTATATTATTTTTCTTATTTTTATACATTTTATAATAATAATACTATTAATATTTATTTTTAATATTCCATTAAGTGACCAAATTTAACTGGTTTTAAATATATGAATGTAAAAATTAGCAATATATAAACTAAATATAAATTATATTAATCTAATGTTTCTATTATTATTAATATTATTTCATTATTTTCAATTAAACGTATGTGCCATAGCTAATTAGTCAGCTTATTTTTACTTTTTGACTTTCTACGCCTGAAAGTGACTTTACTGTAAAGTGAATATTTTCACATTGTTTACCAGGGGTGTGGGTGGGGGATGTACGCGTGTATTTGTATAGGAAAAGGGGCGTATACTTGGCCCAGTCTTTACCTCCTCGTCGTGCGGCTTATTTGGTAATGCCAACGCGCTTAAGTAGTTCCATTCAGAATATGATTGTTGTTGTTGTTGTTTTTGTTTAGCTGCTTAAGAAAATTGCGGTTGGTTTTTGGGGGCTTAGGAAGGCGGTTGCCATGGCCGACACGCGTCAATGACTGAAGGTGGCAGCGAAGTTGGCTGGGGCAGGATAAGATGTATGAATTTCATGGATACTTTCATAGGATGGCACCTACTTAATTTACCTGAGCTGATTTCAGCTCAGTGTGTGTGAATGAATCTTTGCTTTTGACATGCCACTTGGCGCTAAATACGCACTTGAACTTAATAGCGCTCCAGCTCTTTCATTCACTCTCCTCCCCCACCTCATATCATTCTCCACCTCTCTCTATCTCTCTCTCTCTCTCTCTCTCTCTCTCTCTCTCTCTCTCTCTCTCTCTCTCTATGGCTCTCTGTGAATGGGGATGGTTGTTCTAAAGCCAAAGAATCTTTCTGGTTGGGAGTCACTCGACGACATTAGATGCTTCTAACAAGTTGCTTGGCTCACACAAATCCTCTATTGAATGATTCCTGAATTATTGTGTGTAGAAACGCATCCCTGGGGCAAAGATAGTGTATAAAGTGGAATGTGGGTAGCGATGGAATCGTGATAAGATGATGGTTGAATAACAAACGAGTACGAGAACGATTAAATATATGTATGACTGAACTAAATTTAGTCACAGAAAACAGACTAGTAAGGATGGTTTTCAAAAAGGCAGTATGGTCATCCTCGAGCTGTTATATACATTGTGGCATGTGGCATCTTAAACACAGGAATATTCAGTGTAACATAAAATATGAAATTACCCTGGTAAATATAGAATTCTATATTTATAAATTACACTGTAAATATTAACAGTGCTATTTATTATGGAGTACACTGTCCTAATATCAACTACTCGAAAGCTGATAATTATATATAAGATGAACATTACATAGAAAGGGTAAAAACTTTTAAATTTGATATTGTGAATATAAAAAAACATAAAGGTGGTGCTAAAGTTTAACGCTAATATGGTTAAGGTAAGGTCAAAAAGAATTAGAATTTGACTAAATAAATATTAGTATATTTGGACAAAATATAATATCATGCAGTATGTATCATGGAGTATATTTATTGAAAGTTAAAATTATACCAAAAGTTCATAGATTTTTGAGACTGAAACGTAATAACACACTGAGTTAATAGACCCTTATTTATTCTTGAAACATAAGATCAAAAAGTCCATTATTTTTTTACTTTTTACTTAATGCTAAGTAGGGTTAAATCCGTTGATTTTTCAGGCAAACATTATTGGAAGGAATTTTTAATGCTATTGTAAACAATTTTTTAAATGGAATCATGTTTATGTTTATGGTAAGTGAGGCGATCATAAGAGGTTACTCCTCAATGAAGTGCGCTTTTAATATGAATTTAATATACTATACATAGCGAATGCTTCATCTGAATAGATGAAGGACTAAACCGGTGTTCATTAAATTATTTACCCATTGACCAACATCCCCTATATCACAAATGCTATATAGTAGGCTGTGTGCCCAACGTCCAACATCTATCGGGAGGCTACAGCAGCGATAGCTCTAACATGTTGTCATTGATTTTATAGACATGTCTTGTGCTCTCCATCCTACGGGAGCGAGAGACGAGTGCTGGATAATCAGGTCGGGCACTTTGCTTAGTACATATACATATGTGTGTGTGTGCGTGTGTGTGTTTATAGTGGTTCCTGCTTGCTTCTAAATGTGTTCAATTAAGCGGTTATAAATTGTTCATTTGCCCAGTGGTGCGGCATGGAAACAACAAGAGCAACAACAAGAGCATCCGTTGCAACCATGAGCACAGCAGGATGCTTGTCTGAAAGAGAGAGGGAGAGAGAGAGAGAGAGAGAGAGAGAGAGAGAGAGATAGATAGAGAGAGGGAGAGAAAGACAGAGACGTTGTCCTTGCGATGTAATATTTTACCCGAAGCTCTTTGGAGCCGCCCTGATAAGCACAATATGCGTCGACATTTTGGTGCCATTGATGCATATCCTGGCATTAGCAAGGCCCTGGCATAATACACAATTAATTTAACACAAAGTTGTTATTTTATTAATTGCTGCATTTATTATTATCGTCTTGGTCTCTGTTCTCTCGTTTTGGTTTCGGTTTCGGTTTTGGTTTTACTCTCCACATTCGACCTTAGCTGAAATGATTCTTTTGGTTCTGCCAAAACAAAAGCCCAAAGTCATCAATAGTTAACACAGCCAGAATGAGAGTCAGAGAAATTGGCAGACAGACAGAGAGAGGGTTGGGATTGTAAAGAGCATTGGGAGAGAGTTTGGCAAGAAGTCAACACACACAAGGTTTAAACACAGAAAATGTGTACCCTATATGTATACCCATGAACACTGGAAGTTTGAAAGATCATGATTCCAAATTTTATTTATATCATTATTGAATGGATTCAAATAATTAAAAATTATTATAGGCATTTTATTTCCATTTCGAAATAGGTAAATTTCCGCACCTGTCTTTTAGACATTCACTAAATTTATTGATTTTTTTTTACAGTGTAGAGCCAAAAGCTGTCCAGCATATTGTTGACCATAAAGGAAAATTGTGGCCAAGACCACAGAGACTTTACATCAAATAGAAATTTGTGGCTAGTGCTAACAAACGAGCATCAACGCGTACGCACACACCCACACACTCACACACATTCACACACACACATTCACACACACACACACACACAAACACTCACACACACATGGTCGAATAGGTACCCGCACACCCACATGTTGCTGATTTTCCGCAGTAAATGTGCCAAATGTCACACACTCACACCTTCTACAGCTGCACTACAACTTCTGCGAACTATTTTTGGGTCTGGTTAAACTGAACTTGTTTTCAAAATTGAGAATTCACATTGGATTATCTGACAGTTCTTGTCCTTTTTTATAGGCCCAATCGACAGCTTTGAATAACTAACTAGTTGCACCACATTTGCCAAAAGGGCAACGACCTTTAACTTGTTATACTCTATCAAATTGATGCCCTACGGCTACTGCATAATCATATACAAGCAAAGTGCGTTTAAAAAAGATTAAGTATCGATATTAATTATAGAAATTGGTCATCGATTATGTCAATATATATATCTGACATATCGCGATATATAATGGATTAAGCTTTATGTATAATATTACAGTAAACCGAAAATTCTATCGGGTGTCCTTAATATTAATATAGAAATTACATTAAATATTAATAAATTAGAAACAAATTAAATATTGCACAGTAATTATTATAAACTAAAAATACTTACATACGGCCCTTATTATATGATACAGTCCTTTCTATTTGGGTCATATATTTTGTAAATATCAAAATGTATTTTATATATTAAATATTTTTCTGGTTTGAAATGTAGCGTTAGACTTTAGTACACCTCTTTAGATAATCTGAATAGGAAAAAATTAATAAATAATTTCAAAAATATACCAACAGTTATTTTTAAAATAATTTATTTATTGCATATTCTGCAGAGTATTTTATGGTCGATGTCTGTGAAATAATTGCAATTTAAACAGAACTTTAAAGGCAATGCAAGTCACTTACAATGCGTTGTGCGTCAACTGATACGAGGCACTGTCCTTACCATAATTACCATAATGAGAATACCAAAAAGCACTGCTTACTCATTTCATGAGACTAGGAGGCCGAAAGTAGAAACCAGAATGAGCGAAGCAGCGAAATGGGAGCAAGTATGGAAGAGCTGCGACAAGGTGGAAGTGCTCGTCGTTTTCTCGTAGCACTTTTGCTCTTTCTTTTGGTCGAGTTTATGTAAATCGAAAATTATACACAATCACACAGGTATGGTATGTTAGACCAAATCAATTCCCGCAGTCTCCAACGTAATATCCAAGGCAAAACATTACAAAACTCATACAGAAATTTCCGTACGTTCTGCTAGCTCATAAAAGTTTTCACGAAAACTTTTGCGTCGCCTTCCGCGAAAACTTTACACACACACACAAACAGGGACATGTCTCTTAGATACAGTACACACACATATTCGTGGGCACACATGAAAACAATTAAGTGTTGAGGGACCATCACTTGAACAAGTTTTCGGTATCCCAATGGTTTAATTGTATTTTCTGCAGTTTCAAGTTGCCGCTTCTACGGCTTTTCCACCTGGAGAACTACATTGAATTCTACCATGCGTGATAAATGAAGCAACCTCTTTTCATTTCTGCGATTTTCGATTTTCTATTCTTTCATTTTTCTGTTTTGGCACCAGCTTGTCTTTTATGCTCGCGCATCGCCTTTGTCTTCCAATTTGTCCCAAATCCCAGCCGGTCAACGTTTTCACGTCGTTTTTACCACTTTTTGCACGCGGAAAACTCTGTTGCTTTACGTTCGTGAAACTTTCTTTTGATTAGATCTGCCTTGTTCGTTACATGTTGTATGTGTAAATACTTATTAGTGTAAGTATAGATACATAGATAGATACACAACTTCAATCTATTAGAAACAACTTTATTCTATATATATCAGCTCATCGCACAATTTTATAAATTGTAGCAATCATTGCTCCCTGTCGCTTTATTTTTCCTCTTTTACCATCCCATCTCTTTTTGTTCCTTTGCATTGACTTATTACCTTCGTAATCCCAGTTGACCACCGATCGCGCAAAATCTGTTGGGTACCATTTGACCATGCGATCGATCTCACACTTTGCTCTTTTTAAAATAGATTTAAAAAATGAATAAGTACACATTAAAACAAAGTTAATAGACCCTTTTGTGTTTTTTAAACACAGGGTCTGAAAAGTATTCGTAGTAAATCTAACTAAATACGACTTACTTTGAATTTTAACATTTCGCCTTTTTTGTAAAAACCCTAGCCTAGGAATTTGGCCAAGTCTTCTGTAACAAATATTTGTAGCTGAGCAAACTGAATAAACCTTTTTAGACTTTTTAAGAATAGGGTCTGATTCATATTTTCCTGCAGTGCAGCTGTATATTGCTCTAATTCGAGGGTTAGCGTGTTTCTATGCAAGAAAGCATTTAAGTCTCGTTCGACGGAAGGATGATACGCTGCAAGTGTCGAAAAACTTGAGGATTTAATTTATTTCAAGTGTGCTTCAGTTTGATTGTATGGCAGAGACTTGGCATCTATATATGCCCTAGTACGTGCGTACATATATACCCAGTTCGCCAATTTGCTAAAAAAAACGAGTCGAAATTTCCAACAGTAGGGACTGGCCCGACAGTAGGGACCCTGTGTATATTTTTTTTTTTTTCAATATAGTATTTTTGGAGCAGAATAGTCTTTTTTGGGCAGAATAGTACTTTTGAAGGAGTACAGTGTTTTTGGTGCTGTATTGTTTTATCGATTATCGATTTCGGTAATTAATATTGATAATCGGTATCATTAATCGGTAATTGATATCGTTAATCGATATATATTCCAAAGCAGAACGTTCTAGCTTGAAATATGCGCTTGTTATGGCGATTTGAAATTATCGGCTCCCCATTTCCAGGGGAGTGGGGTGAGGTATCCAAAATTTGAAATAAACTTGATCTGCGTAATCAATTCACCAAAGTTTGTGCTAAGTATGAATACTGTAGCTCTTATAGTTTCCAAAATCTAGGTGTTCATACAGACGGAGAGGCAGACGGATATGACTCAATCGACTTGGCTTCTCAAGCTAATCAAGAATATATATACTTTGTGGGGTCTGCCACGCCTCCTTCTGCCTGTTACATACAAATCGACTTTGCACAAAGTTAATATACCCTATTGGGTTATTTAAATACAGGGTCTAAAAACCATCTATCGATTGAGTGAAAAATGAGTTCGTTTCGTTTTGGGTTTTGGATTGGATTTAGATTTGGACTTAAATGTGGAGCTGCTGTTGGTATTGTTGGTAGTGATGGTGCTGATGGTGGTGCTGGTGATGGTGCTAGTTGTTGTGCTGGTGGAGGTGCTGGTGTTGATTTTGATGCGCTGACTTGATTCGTTTTTGTTCGTTTTCGCATTGCATTTATTTAAACGTTTCAATTGCTCGATTTCTGTTTTGTTTGGCTGCTTGTGCCATGGCGATTGCTTTTATTATCGATTTAAATCTTGGAGTGATCTATTGTATGGCATTGGGCGTGGTTTGTTCAATTCGTGATTGAGCGTCCAGTGTCCATCGACGTCAATTTAAAATGAACGCAGCCAAAGTAAATAATAATTATACGCCAGCCAAAAGCAGGCCCAGTGCGTGTACAACCCACAATTATGGGTACTCCCAATACCATAGCTGGTATTTCGTGTGCTTACGCCTTCATAAACTGTAATTTAAATAAATTTTAAGACCCCCAGCAGGAATACTATAAAAGGCATGTGCATGCTCTGAGCCCTGTATTTGAAAATATTATAAGTAGCTTCAGCTATAGCTATAGCATTAGCAGCATGCCGCTGGCCAAAATGGATTCGTTCCTAAAGTATGCCAACTTTTTCTACAAGGTTGTGGGCATTGAGCCATATACAAAAATTTCGCGACCGAGTGTGCCCAGCATTTGGATAAGCATCATGTTCTGGGCTAATATTATAAACCTGAGTGCCAACCTCACGGGAGAGACGATTTATGTACTTATTGCCCTGGCTACGGGAGAGCACATACTGGAGGCTATTGTGGTTATGTCCTATATAGGATTTGTGCTGGTCAGCATGAACAAAATCGCATTTGTGTGGTGGAAGAAGAGGGAGCTTAGCCTCATAATGAAGCAGCTCGAAGGTATATTTCCTAGAGAAAAGCAACATCAACATCAATATCAATTGGATAAATATTTGGAATCCTGCTCCAGAATCAGCCTTACCTTCTCATTTCTCTATTCCGTTCTCATCTGGACATATAATCTCTTTAATGTTGGCCAATATCTCATATATGAGTGTTGGCTCAAGACCCGCACCGTAGAACTAACCCTACCCTATCTAATGTACACACCTTGGAAGTGGCAGGGCCATTGGTCGTACTTTCTGCTTCTCGCATCCCAGAATATCGCCGGATTTATGTCTGCGGCCGGACAAGTGTCCACAGATCTGCTGCTCTGTGCTGTGGCCACTCTCATCATTATGCACTACGATTATCTGGCCCGGAGCATACAGCAGCATGAGCCGAGTGGCGTCTGGGCCAAGGATTCGCATTTTCTATCCAATGCTGTGCGATATCACGAGCGTCTCCTGGTTCTATCCGCGGATCTCAATGATATCTTCGGTGTACCGCTCTTGATGAATTTTCTCATCTCGTCGTTTGTCATATGTTTCGTAGGCTTTCAAATGACTGTGGGTGTACCAGCCGATCAAATGGTTAAACTGGGCTTATTCCTGGTTTCCGCCCTATCCCAGGTCTATCTGATATGCCATCACGGACAGTTGATTGCAGATGCTGTAAGTAATATAGTAGAACTCGTAACAGAACTTTGTTTTCAGATACTTGAACAAATTTTTTACGCAGAGTTCGGGAATTGCTCTGGCTGCCTTCAGGCAAAACTGGCATATGGCGGATGTACGTTATGGCCGGAGTCTAGCTTTTATAATAGCACGTGCCCAAAAGCCCGCTTTTCTGAAGGCGACCGTCTTTATGCAGATTACCAGGAATACTATGACAGATGTGAGTCGATGTGAGCTGTGCTGTCTACAATATATTCCATTAATTACTTTTTGTCTCATTCTTCTAGCTACTACAATTATCGTACAAGTTTTTCGCTCTGCTCCGAACCATGTATGCAAAATAGCATGGATGAAAATTACCAAAAAAAAAAAAAAAAAGGGAAAAGCATATAATATGCGCTCGCTGCAAATCCTCTACACATATCACATAAGTACATTTTTTAAAGAGAGTATGCTTTCAAAGGCTCAACCTCATCAAATTCCCGGGTCTCTATTATGCAAACTCATGTCTTGTCCATTAACCCAACTCTAAATGGCAAAAAAAAAACACAAAGAGGATCTATTTTTGCATATGTTTACAAACATTATTACATGTTTCTGTAAAAATATATGTGTAGAAAAAATATTGCATATTGCAATTAAAAAACAGAAAATCCCGTGTATTTTTTCCATCGTTCGTTTGTGTTTTCCAATTACGTTTGTATTTTTTGAGATATATGGATTTACGGCATTTATTACCACAGAAATATAACAAAATACGTGAAATTATAGCAAAATTTTCATATTTGGAAATTAACATAACATGGATTTAGAAAGTACAAACCAACTCAACTAACTTAGAGCATCAATAACAAATGTATAAATATTACATGTAGAATTATTTTGTTTATTCTATAACTTCAAACGTTTATTGTGTCTATTTTTAATGCTCATGTTTAATCTTTATTTCAAATTCCTGTATGTGATTCCGATTACATTTTCTCGAGTGAAATATACATAGTATACAAATTATTTGCATTTATTTAATTTAAATATAGGACATGTTTACAGAAAGTTATATGTAAGAGAAAGAGAATGTAAACAAGATTAAAGATATTTTATTTAAACTAGTAAAAATTGCTTCATTAGATGAATGAAAAAGTGATGTTTCATAAAGAAAATGCATTGTGTCACAAATCGGCAAAAACGATTGCAAAATTGCATGAATTGAGCTTCAAATTGCTTTAGCACCCCCCATATTCCCCTGATATAGCCCTCAGTGACTATTTCCTGTTCTCAGACCTTAAAAGAATGTTTTTTTTTTTTAATTTTAAGCTTCACATTATCCACAAGTGGGGGATTGTGGATAGGTATCCAAAATTTGAACATAATAGTAGGTGTATAATGAAATTCAGCACAAAGTACAAAGTTTTAGATCCAAAACAGCGCCTGGTAAAGCGATTTAAAGTTTTGGTATCAAATTGTGGGGGAGTGGGGTGAGCTATCCATAATTTGAAATAAACTTGATCTGCATAATCAATCCACCAACGTTTGTGCTAAGTATGAATACTGTAGCTCTTATAGTTTCCGAAACCTAGGTGTTCATACAGCCGGAGAGACAGACGGATATGACTCAATCGACTCGGCTTCTCAAGCTGATCAAGAATATATATACTTTGTGGGGAATGCGACGCCTCCTTCAGCCTGTTACACACAAATCGACTTTGCACAAAGAGGAGACAAGAACCAATGATCATGTTGACATTCACCAAGTTGAATGCAGTCAGTCAAATATATGTATCTAGAATGAGTAGAATATATGTATATACATACAAATAGGTTCATTTGTAAATACTTGATTCATAAATTGATTAAATTAATGTGACTAAGTGTACGAGAGTCAATTGCCACTAAACGACTTCAAATTGACGACCAATTAGTTCTTAATACTAATGAATATGTTAGCCAATACAAGTAAGTGTGTCCTTTAGGAATACGTCTGTATTCCAGCATTAATTTATTAATTAAGATGGTTTAGTATGTTCGATCTCAGTATTTGGGTACTCCATTCAGTTATTGACGTAATGGACATGTTCTAACATGTTATTTGATTACAAATAATACATTTCCTCCAAAATGGAATGAGTTTATACGATTGTGGACACGCACTCTGCAAAATTAGCAATTTATGCACTGAAGTGTGCAAACTGCGACAAATCGACAATGCGACAATGCGACAATGCGACAATGCGACAATGCGACAAGGAATCCTCTGAGTTCCAGCTGCAGCTGCTTAAAGGTCCAGTGTGACGGCTGCCGGGCCAAGTAGAAATGGCTTGAAAATATCCAATTGTGTAAGACTTGGCAATATTGGTGACAGTGTGTGAGTGTGTGTGTGTGTGAGTGTGTGTGAGTGTGTGAGTGTGTGAGTGTATGTGTGTATGCATTAGTGTGGACTGTATGAAATTTATATAAAAATGTGCAAAAAACTGCATTTTGTCACATTTTGACGAATTTATAAATCACCTGCAGCTGACTTTGTGCCTTAGTTCGCTATTCGGCTTTTCGAACATATTAAAATTATATATACTATATATATACGTTTTATACATATATAAATGTATATACATAGTGATATTACCTTTTTCAATGTGGCTATTGTTGTGCACATACATTTTTGGGTTGGGTCTTTATGTTGGGGATTTATATTTCATTTTTATGAAATTTTTATAAAGCTGCCTTCATCTGTGGTTGGCTATACCATACTGCACACATTCGCAGTGCTCGTATAATATTTAATTTCTGGTCACGTCTTGTGTGATTTTCAAAATGGCAACAAGCACCACACGAATTTTCAATATTTCTTCCTCTCTTTCCCCATATGTGTCTATTCTGTCCCACTCTCTCTGTCGCTCTCTCTCTGTCTCTCTCTCTCTATCCTTCTGTGTTTGCGTGCCAATTTGTTTGCTATAATATGCTCGTATTTTTTAATAAACTCACCCGTAATAAATGCTTTTTGGCATTCAAACTGACTGCCAGCTATGTATGTCAATTAGCCGGAAATTTCATTTTATTTTCCATTTCAATTTGAGTTAACAATTTCTAAATGTCCTAGAAGTTATGCATTGAAATTGCTTGATAAAGCGACAGAAAAATGAATTATTAAAATTGATTTTATATTTTCAAATACTTTGCATGTTTTTACAAAATTATAAAAATGTATTTTTATATTACAATATTTTTGCAACACTAGATAATGAACTTAAACGCGATATCTAATTCGGATATTAAAAAAATTAAAATTGTTTCTACAAAATCTAACCAAATAATACCAGCATAAAATATCTAACAGGTAGAACTGGCCCGACCGTAGGAATCCTGTGTTTAGTATTTTCAGAACACAATAACATATTTGGGGCAGTGTATATATGATTGTATGAATGAGTATATGTGTGCCAAATTGGGCGATATCAACATATTGGCTCTCTAATATCTCAGGAGTTCGGCCAAGGCTCCAAAATTTGAAACAAACTTTATTATCCTGGAAACAAAAGCAGTGCGCGTGCCAAAAACTATAGCTCTTATAGTTTCCGATATCTAGGTGTTTATATAAACGGGAAGATAGACAGACGGACAAACGAACTTACGGAAAGAATGACAGACAAGGCTCAATTGACTCGGCTTCTCTTCCCGATCAAGAATATATATACATTATGAGGTTTGCCACTCCTTCTGCCTGTCACACACAAATCGACCTTGCACAAATGTTGTGATTTTTAAATAATAAAAAGAACAATTCAAAACTTTCGATTAAAAATTTCCAACATTTCGCTAAGCTAAATAAACATGGCCTAATTTGATTTATGCCTCCTATATCCTTGCAGATACAAAACATTTATGATATATTTTCAGCTAAATGTGGAATTTCGAAATTTTATATACTTATACTGTGTGTTTAAAGAAGACAGAAGGGTCTATTGAATTTGTACAATGCCAAATATGTAAGAGGAAAAAAGAAAAGGTGCAGACGTCGTAAAGTATATGCTCGAATATACATTGGGATTTCGAGAACTGTTCAATTTTTGAGATACAGACTAACGACTATATATAAGTTCAGAAACATTTGCCTATGTGAACAGTGTCTGTACCCCTGTTCAAATATATTTTTTCACTTTTAAATGTACTGAAAAAAAATAAATAGGTCATTGATGCTTTGATCCACCTGAAATTTACTTGCTCCTAGTCTCTTTTTGCATTTGCTGCTGATTGTTAAATTCACTTATCAAAACGTGCAAATAACTCAACACCCGGGATAGACACACACACATATGAATACATACACTAACACATACACATACATGTAAAAAGATATATGTATATATATATATATATATACATGGCATATTGCAGCTGGCATTTACACAGACACGCCAATGCATTCGCACACATGGGTACACATGACCCAGTGGGGCGTGTCCATTGACCAATGTACAAAAAACTGTTGGTACTTTGACCAAAAAATAGGGAGGAACTAGCAAATTGCAGTAGAGTGTGCACGACTTGTAAATGACCATCAGAAAAAATCTAAAGTTGTTTAACATTTTCGGAAGTATTTACAGGCCGTAAATGTTTGTCGAAAAAAAATTATATTTTATTTGATTGATAGGAGATGAAATAAATTATATATAAATATATTTTAGTTATATATAAGCGAATATTACGACTATTATACTCACTATTGCAATCTTCACTGTTGTCAAATGAAGTTAATTATTATAATATTCTATTGCAAAGAACTAGAGCTGAAATACTATAATATAATTTAAATTCTTTGAAAATAGATACTTGAATACATATAATTTATTTTTAAGATTTCATTTGTTTCAATTTTTTCAACGATTTATAAAGTGAGTTTCGTTTGATACAGGGTATTCAAATTGTAAGCGATTCAAGCGATTCGTGATGTATTATTGTTGCTGCATTTAGGGCTCAGATCGCTATTTTTCAATTAGCCACCATTAAATTGAATTCAAATATTGAAACAATATGTGTAGTCCCCTTCGCTAATTCCTGCCATGACCACGCCCATGGCTGTGGGCGTAGATTACAATTTAAGCTTCATGGATATGCGGAACACCCTTCTCATATGATTTATTGATTGTGAGTGCAGTTTTTCTTGTCAAAAAGTTGAAAAGTGCTGCAAAGTATGAGTTTTATCGCTACTACTCATTTTGGGTGTTTTCCCTTTTTTTTTTGTGCCTGTGACCCCCTGAAAATGTTTATAAAAATGGATCGAAAAATCCGAAAAATGTTTGAAGCTATCACTTGGTTGTTGTCAGACGATTTTTTATGCCTTTTTTCCATCAGCCCGGCTGGCATCCATGCGGAGATGCGCTTTAATGTTGTGCTGCATTGATAAATCGCACTATTAATTGTATTTTTTGTAGCATTCGGTTCAACTCGTTCAAATCCGAAATGACAAAAATCACTTAAGTAATGTTATACAATAAGATTACAGATTTGACTAGGGGGTTTGAGTTTTGTAATGATAAATGCTTTCATTTCATTGTTCACTGTTGGCAATATACTACTATTGATAGAATAGTGATGGAATATTGGTATTTATCACATTTACATTTAATATTGTTTACATTAATTAAAAAGTTAAACAAAACATTATTTGTTTATATAACAATATGTTACGTCTAGCACTATATTACATATCGCAAATATCCAAATTTAATAAAATATCGAAAGATTAATATCAAAATATTATATTCTGTAATTCATTATTATTTTTAAAATATTATTATAATTTATTTTATTTTAAAATGAATATAAATATTACTATCGTTAGAGGTACTGAGCAGCTCTAAATATAATAATGTCAAATGTCGAATCTTAGTGGAAATAATAGTACTATTAATCCTTCCTATCGAGCGATAGTTAAACGAATTATCACACACACAGACATACTCACATACACCTATTCATATTTGGGGTGTTGGATGTATATCGAATAATTTATAGCCATATTCCTGTTGTTTTATTCTGATTGATTTTGATTAGTGACATTAATGTGCGTGTGCCAAGGTGGCACATTATATGTATGAATTTCGAATTGATTGATTTTCCCCCGATGTTTGTGACTAATGTTGATACATGTATCTGTTACTGTTACTGTGACAGTGTGTGTGTCTGAGTGCTGTGGGAGTGGGTTAGTGACCTTTGGAAATGGGTCTGAGGGTCATTACTCAAATGCAAATGCAATTAACTAACATTTAAGCAATTACCGGAAGCTTTCTATACATTTTTTCGCCCTTTCTTTCTATCCTACCCTACTCCCTCTCTGAAAATGGGTCACAGCAGAAAAAGTGGCAGAAGAAGCCCAAGAAGTTGCACAACCCGAGATGAGGTCTTAATATGCCACTGAGCCACACAAAGCGGCCACAAAACCTAGACAGAAGGCTGATGAGGTACGTGGGGGTGTGGTTTGAGTGTGGGGAACTGAGTCAAGCCAGCTCTGCTTGTATGCACTGAGATAAGCAGCCGGATTTCATTTGCTCATTACTCAACGGCTTAAACGAGTAGGAGCGGCAGTTGTAGGTTGAGAAGGTTCGAAGGACATGAAGCTTTAGCCGTGTCGGGCGTAGGCGCTGGGGTTGCGGTTGGGGACGGTTATATGCGCTCGCTTATAAGAAATGCATGTGCACATAATTCATTTTTTACGCTAGATTACAACAAAGCGTACGAACGTAGACGGAGCTGGAGGCAGGGAGGTTTGTGGAGGGGGTAAAGCCAAGGCAGTTAAGTAGCTACAAGAAGCACCTACACTCACACATACATAGAGAGACACACATACACACACATGTTTGGGCTTGTTCGACGCAAAAAGTTCTTAGAAGAAAATTAAGTTGAAACAGACTAAAGTCTGATGACGATGCCAAGGTGGCGGAAACGGATGCGCCAACCGAGTTTATGTTAAAGTTTGATGCATGACACACACCCACACACTCACATTCACACTCACATACACTTATACACAGAAGGTAGCTGTATTTGCTGTGGAAAAGTTGTGCTGGTAAAGCATTTGCTGCCGTTGACTTTCATGCCTCAGCAAAGACTTTGCGGTTGCCGTACCTACTCAATATCAATGTGTATGTGTGTGGGTATATGTGAGTGTGCGGGTGTGTGTGTGTGTGAAGTGGGTGTTGCAGGTGTAACGGAAATTAAATCAGCTTCATGTGCAGTACACATCATTAGTATGTAAAGTGCTTACGAGTGGAGCGAGAGAGGCCTCATTCGGAGGCGCCGCCTTATAAGTATGCAACAGTTTTCATTATTAATACAGCAAATTGAGTTGCTGCTACTACCGCTGCTGCTGCTGCTGCTGCAAAATGTGGCAATGCCAGTTGATTAGCTGCCTGCGTTGCAACTGCAGCAGCTTAAGCCCAAGTCTTTTCCATTGCTGGCCAAAAAACTCTTGGCTTTAACAAGAGTTTAACAAACTGCTTCAAACGCTGTGAAACTTAGCAACTACACTGCTATTAATAGTGAGCTAATGATGATGATGATGATGATGATGATGATGATGATGATGATGATGAGGATGGTTTGCTTCTTATTGCAGTGTATGTGGACTTTCTTTGTATTCGCCTGCTGTGCTTTCTCTTGTCGCTGCTGGAGTATTTGCACACTAAAGCATTTTGTCGCTTAAGCTGCTCTTTATGACATTTATTTTTATTGACTGCAAAACGGAGAAAACACTGCCAGAAGACTGAGGCTGAAGCTCAGACTGAGAATGCGACAGAGACTGAGACTGAGCTTATGGCATATGAAAGGCATGAGGAAAGCCTTTTACAAACTTTCTCTCGCTTTCGCTGATGCTCTCTAAACTGTTTATGCTCTTTCTCATGCCATTCCATTCGGTTTTTGTTCTCTTTAACTTCTACTCTGTGCAATTCTATGCAATTCTATGCAATTCTATGCTATTCTTTTATATTCTATTCATTTCTATTCTATTCCACTCTATTGGCTCCTGCCTTCTGGCTGCCTGCTAAGCGGCTTGCAGAGGATTCAAAGTCGCCATTCTCTCAGTTTATTCAGCATGCGACAATGACAAAATCAAGCAGCACCATCTACCAAAGCGGTTCGGTTCAGTATGCTTTGGTATGCTATTGGTTATGTTATGATGAATATTGTACTTGCCTCTGATATTGGTAAATTGTAACGTTTGTGTCACTAATGATGTATAACTTGTCTACGGTACACAAATATTATAGACGTTCAACCATAGTTCAACCTTAGCTTACTTCTATGAAATATAAAAAAAATCTCTTGATTACTATTTCAATTGTTTACAAATCAAAGAGTATAAATATGCATAATCTGAGCAATATTATTTAAAAATCATGTTTCATTTTGGTATCAGTTGATTATGGAAAATATAAATAGAACCTTGTGCCTCGATGAAGAAAAAGAAAAATGAACATGACCTACATCTTGGAATTGTGTTTAGTAAATGTAAAGTTTGAAATTCAAGAGAAGTTAATTAAGGCAGCTATTAAATTACAAGAATTGCATCTCAATTCAAAAATTTAACTGGAATTTTAACTTGACACTTCTCGAACAGTTGAAATTCAACTAGATCAAATTATTTTATGTAACTATGTAACAACTATGTTTTGTTTTTTTAATGAAAAATGTTTGTGTTGATTAAACATAAAAATACCAAAGAGACAAACATACAGTATTCTATGGCATAAACGGAAATTATTTACAATACTCTACGAACTTTTACTAAATTGTCTTACTTTAGACAAACATTAAGACTTAAATTAACCCAAATACTTCGAATGTTCGATATGACATTTACTAAACATTCCCTTAATTGCACTTCCTTTAAGGCAATGTCTTATTTTTTAATATACTACTGTACAATGGACACATTCGATGAGCCTTAGAATATTTACCATCATTTCCACATATCCACTTTCCCAATTCGCTCTTCGATAATCCTTCAACTTACAGAACACGCTGTGTTCTCGATGACTTTCTGTAGTTTCAACAGTTCTGACTCTTTTGAATAGTTAGTATAAAATATCCTACAGTCGGGACTGGCCTGAGAGTAGAGACCCTATGTTTACTATTTTCGGTACAAAAAAGTATTTTTAGAAAGAATAGTGTTTTGGAGAAGTTTAGTCTTACTTGTGTAGTATAGTTTTTCGGTTCAATATAGTTTTTTCGGCTCTGTATAGTGTAATCTATAGTCGATTTCTTTAATTAATATAGATAGTGGTTATCGTTAGTTAATCCTGATAAAGAATACATTTTCTTTGCGTTCTAGTTCCGATTGAGCTGTTGGAATACAAAGTCTTAAAATAAACAATTCTGCGGCATCAACACATTCGCCAATCTTTGAATATTGCGCATACGCCGAATGTGCACAGTCGAGTCGACTATTCCGCTGAGATATTTGTGGCTCACAATGAGTTGATTCCATAGAAGCGTGCATGATTGAAAGGAACAGCAGGTATATATTAGCTTTGTCGAGGCTTAATTGGAAAATTGTTCTTATGTTAAAATAGTTGATCTCATATCAAACTAGTTCATTGCGTTGACAAACTTGAGGCCAATGCGTCCTGCCGCAAAATGCCCAACTGCATCTGCCAGAGACTCTCAGAGCAACTGTCAGCTATCAATGCCGGAGCAGGCAGTCAGCCAGCCAGCCAGCAGACATTAGACAGCAGGCGTGTGGAGGACAGACAAAATAGTTGCAACATTGCATGCGAAATTCTTTTGTTGCTGTTATTATCGGTGTTGCTTTTGTTGTTGTTGCTGTTGCTGTTGCTGTTGTTGTTGCTGTTGCTGCTGCAGCTTCGGTTTTAATATCATTTTCGTTCCACTCCAGTTGGCATTTTAATTTAAGTTTCATTTTCAATTTAAGACTTTGACTTGCCACTCGCCTGCCACATACCACACAAAATGCACCACGCAACGCCCCAAACGCCGCTCCGCCCACTCTGTGGCCTCACAGCCCGTAACCATCCTATTCATTCTGTTGTTGTTGTTGCTGTTCTTCCTGTTGCTGTTCTTGTTGTTGTTGTTGTTTTATATTTTCGCGCTATTGTGCTTTTGTTTGTGCCTTTTCCGGACGCCATTTCGCGGCCATTTTAAATTTATTATTTGTATGCTGCATAGGAATAATGTTGTTGCTGTTGCTGTTGTTTGTTCTACTTGCGGCCCATAAGCAACTGGCCAAAGCAGTTTGGCCCCTTTACTTGATCCTGATGCTGCTGCTGCAGTTGCTGCTGATGCTGCTGCATCCTTTTCAGGCAGCGTTTACATTTTCAATTAGAAAAACTTTGCAACTTGCGACGCCTGACAAGAAGTGCACAACGTCTGCTCGATGGGCTATATGGTATTAAGGGAAGGGGCTGAGGGTGTGGTCATGGGAATGGGCATGGGCATGGGCGTGGGCGTGGTCTTGGCTTCTGTTGTCTATGCTAATGCCTTGCATAATCAGTTAATGAGAAATATTTGTTGTAATGAATTTTCTTTTCGTTTGAGTTGTTGCGGTTGTCGCTGATTATTATGATTACTATTGTTCATGTTGTTTTTGTTGTTAGTGCTTGTTGTTATTGCATGCGTCGCATTGTCTTTGTTTGCATGATAAATAATTTATTGACAGATTTTTAATTAAAAACTTTGGCAGAGTCCGCAAAGAAGGCTTCCTTTGGCATCGCTGTTGATTACAAAACAAGATAATATAAGCCATAAATTCGTATTTGCTTAAGAATTAATTCAAGAAAATATAATCTACATTCCATCCACCAAAGACAGTTACGATAATACAATATGGCAGACTTTTTGACTTGCCATACTAAAACTTGTCTATACCACATATTTCCGCTTCATTGTCAATCATAATCCTAACCATCTGTAGTATATAATAGTACAATATAATGGTTCTTCAGTGACATATAATGGTTCTTCAGTGACATCTGTACATTAATTATTTTAGATAACTATATGTATCATAGAATTCATAAATGCAGAAACAATCCCTTATTTTGATTATTTTTTATAATTTGCTCTATTTTTTAAAGATACATACTTAAATGATATTTATATAATTAACTTTTAAACATTAATTATATTTAATTACTCTATATAAGAAATCATAGAAAACCCTTGTTTAAATTTGTAAATAAATGGCCATATTTTTAAAAAATATTTTAGTGTTATTTAAATACTATGCATGCTTGAATTTATAATATAAACTGGATTTTAGATTTAAATTTATTCTGTTTGTATTTTTTGGCAGCTACATAGCCTAGAGTAAAAAGCCATCATCACAGCTTATTTAAACCCAAGGATCTGCCTAATTGAGCCCCCAATTTTATTAAAAGAGATACCATTTTGGTAGCACTGTATCACAGTAGCACAGTAGCACAGTAAAACAGCTGTTGCTATAGCCCTGTCCAGCTATGGCCATGTGTCAACTGGAGGAATATTTAATTTATAGCCTGCTCGGAAGGACGTCGCTTGGAAGGGATATCTCTGGGTCCGTATTGTGGAATTTGTGTGTTGCTGTGTCAGGTGTGTTTTGGTTCAGAAACAGTCAAATCCTTGGCAGCCTGTTTTGTTTATCCTTTTCTCTTTTTAATAAACTCGTCTTTGTCGGCGCCTGTCGTCAGCAGCTGCTTGCAAATTTTCCTTCGAATCCTTTTTAAATAGGTAAAATAGGTAATGTAGGGGATGAGCGTTGGGGGGTGGCACTATTCTAAAAAGCTGACTGACAGTTGGGGTACATTGAGATAACCTTTGGTGCTGTGGCAAGTTTCTATGGATACCGGAAAGCGAGATGGATGAGGGAGAGAGAGAGAGAGAGAGAGTTAGAGAGAGAGTGGGTATATACTATATATATCCACGCTGATAATTTGCAATGCAATTTTATTCTTATGCAAAATGCATTTACCAAATTGTTCGACCATCAGTGGTGACTGTGGCTGTCTTTATGCCACTCGCCACTTGCCACTTGCCACTTGCCGCCTGCTGCTTGCTGCTTGCCACTTGTGCCACAACAAGCAGCAACAAAACATATCACACAACTGCAGCAACAGCAACACTGCAAAAAATAAGGTCTGCTTTTATTTATATACTGTTTTAATTATAAATTCTTTATGTATATAATATAATCGAATTAAAATTTCTATATATCCTATATGTATACAGAATCCAGGAAGCGATGAATCTAACATGAACACTAATCGATAGTATCGATTGTATTTCACTCACTCACTATCACTATATGAAGGCTCTTTACTGTTGATAGTATCCAAACAAATTTTACATCATTTCGTAATTGTTGACTGATCTGGATTATGGAGATATTTCTAAAGTCATAAAAACAACAACATATGTATTTTTTATTGGAATTATATAGATGATGAAGAAGCGAGTTAAGCAGCACCAAACACTATCGATCCGCCCGGAGAGCGACAAGCGCAGAGGAATAAATGCGAATGAATATAACGTTCCAGTATCGATTTCGTTCTTTGATAGGTTGAAATATCGGTTACACATTCTGTTTTTAAAAATGAATCGGTTTTAACGGTTACGGTTGTTCCCGTATCGGTATCGTATTCGATAGATTGAAATATCGGTTTAGGTTACGGTTTCAGTTTTAATAAAATGGATCGGTTTGATGGTTACGATTACGGTTTTGGTGTTTGTTTAATTCCGTGTTATTAATTCAACTGAGCGTTGCTAACCATAACGCAACCATATAAATTTCGAATAAACAAAACTAAACTAGAGTTTAAAAAGAATTAAACATTTTCTGGACACTTCTTTAGTAGTGGATTTCCTATGTATAGTACGACACCTGCCTGTAAGTTAAATTAATGTTATATAATTTTATAGAATACATACATATATTTTATAGATGTGAATAGGCAGTATCGAGTTGACTTATACGTATGTCCATATTTGTATCATATTCTGTCGTACTGTTCTTTTTTGCAGTGTTGAAAGTGAGCAATAGAATGGGGGATTCTGGCTCAAAAATGCAACAACAAGAGTTACAAATTATGTGAATTATGCGTTCTCGACTGTGGCGCATGCGTTTGCATAAATTTTGCAGCTGCCAACATAGCCGACAGCATGTCAGTGGAAGAAGTGTAGGGTATAGCGGGGATGAGCCTCTGAGTAAGTAGTAAGTGCGCCTGTTGGGTAATGGGGAAGGGGGTAGGGGAAAGGACAACGCGAGCTGTTGCCACATATCTTGTCTAACAAATTGCATTCGAGTGTTTAACATGCAACCAACAGGCGCTGATGTTGATGTGTTCGCCGATGCAAAAAGGGTGCAAAAACTAGACGAAGGACTTTTCCATGTTATGCGCCAAGTTTTACAGCTGCCGCAAATGTTGTATGTGTATGTGTATGTCCATGTGTGCGTGTGTATGTCATAATTTAGTTGCAGCGGTATTAACGCCTCTGCCCAGCTACGTAATCCAACCTAACTCTAACGGTGGCAGCAGCAGCAACAAAAACTGTTGCAATTTGCAATGGCCGCAAATGAAATCAAATGAAAATACAATATAGAGCAGGCGCCAGCATCACTACCACACAAACAATAAGCAAACACACACACACACACACACACACACACACACACACACACGCACGCACACACGCACACACATTTAG
>JBANCZ010000164.1:0-51649 GCA_037040025.1 Sphaerogastrella javana | reverse complement strand
ACCAAAGAAAAGAAAAAAACACAAAGGGTTCCCCCTTCCGTTGAGCAAAAGAAAACCCACCAACCCCCCCCCCCCCCCCCCCCCCCCCCCCCCCAAAAAAAAGAAGAAATCTTGTTCCCATTTCCATTCTCAAATGCCAAATTTCTATACCAATCCCAATTCCACCCGCTCCGCTCAGCATCAAAAAATGTACATCAAGTGGGGCGAAAGTTCCATAGAGGTACCTCAGGTATGATACGGTAGATTTTCCTTTGAGTTTGCATATCTTTGCTTCGGCAGCCAATTTGAATATAGTTATATGAACTACGCAAAAAAAATATAAAATGTATCTTTAATACCTGCGAAATCCATCGATTTTTTAATGCTCTAACGAAATGTGTACCATATATAAAACCTAGAATAAGTTTCGAATATATTTATGTTTATAGAATGTAGAAAAAAAAATTTTTTAATGTTTTTAATATGAACAAAGAAATATATAATTAATAAAAATTATTAATTATTATTATTATTATTATTTTATAATTTCATATGCATTCCAAATGCTGCATTTAATTATTGATAACAAAGAAATAAATTTTACAAAGGGAGGACAAAAAATTTTATGCATTTTTAAAATTTAATTTAATGAAGTGGTAAACTTTGATTTATTTATTTGACATAAAAAATATTCTATAACGAAAAGTTAGTAAAACATTTACGGATCATAAATGCAAAATAAAGACTAAATCTCTAGCAAAAACACACATAAATACAGCAAAAGAAGGAATTGAGTTAAGTATTTTGGGTGTTCAAAAGATTACAGAACTAATAGAGCAACTATGTACAACAGATTTGGTAATAACGATAAATTGAATGCTTTGCCTGGATGTGCATTACCTATCGATAACAATAGTGACATAACGCATTGGGATTTGCATTGGATTAAGCTTAAGCCGACTGTGTATGAAGCTGTGCAAACTTTACATCCAAATCACAAACCCCCGAATGCCAGAGAGCGTATAATAAAGGAAAAAATCAAGAGAGAGAGATAGAGAGAGAGAGAGAGAGAGAGCCAAACGTTTGAACGGTAAACAAAGCAGAGGCTGGCCCAGCAGTTGGTAGTGTTTGTAGTGCAGACGGTGCAGAACCTCCAGGTACTTTTTAGCCAGCAGGCAGCATGAACCCTGAGAGGGATCCTTTGGTAACCTAACACAATGCCGAGATGAGCAAACGCTATTGGTCTTTGATATCGCAAAACTATGAAGAAATTGAGTGAGGTGAGCTCTGAGCTAAACAAACGAAATGAAAAAAAGGATGGCAAAGACAACGAAAACAAAAATGAAAACGAAGACGAAAGGGTCAAGACTGCAGTAGGTATGTCCGGGATTGGGCTTCAATAAACCAGGCGCAATATCTAGCCATATTGTGACGGCACAGCATGAACATCAACTCTTTTTGTCCGTAGTTCGGTAAAATTGTTTTGCTTTATCTTCGACCCTTTGACTCCCACGTAATACTCGCTCAACTTTAAATTAGCAAAACATTGAGTGTACATTCAAATAAATGAATCTACATACATTTATAGATGATAAACCTGAATTTGAATGTATCACTAGAAGGCACTATACATTCAATCTAATAATTTTTGGCAATTTAGTATGGTATTTTCAATGAACGATAGTAGATAGTATTTTCAGTTCCCGATAATATTATTATTTATGAAAAATATCGGTAATTATCCATAACATTCAACTATAATCGCTGTAGATATTTTAATCAATTAAGTATCCATATTATTCTTACAACAAAATATATTATCATGATTCAGGCCAACTTCAATAGATCTACTATAGTACATAGAGTAAGTTCTTAGATCAAAGGGAAACTCTACGCGAATTTATTGTAAATATAATAAGAATTTTTTGTTGTGAAATACAAAATCAAATGCAAAGCAATAAACAAGGCTCGAAAATGTATGAATACAGATTTCAGGAAAATCCGACAGTTATGCTAGTGACAGATATATATATATATATTTTTTTAGAGCAATTATGCATTTATGAATGTTTTATACTAATTAAATTCAAATGTAATCAATATAATATAATTTGGATGAGTACAAATAAAATGCGATTGAGATTATTGCATAAAATTGGATAAGTGACCATAAAACTATTTCGTATGCAGTGTTATACAATATAACCATATTATAGGTACATAAATAAATAAATATATATATTTATATATAGTATATATATATAGTACGTGTATGTGCAACCTAACCTAATTTGAGCTTGTTCACAGTCGAATAATTGAATTTTGATAACCAAATTTGCAACAGTCAAAACAATTTGCTGCAATAATTGAACTAATTAAATTAATGAATTGCAATTACATGCAATTTACAGTTGCCATAGAATTCATATGATAATCATACGCATCGTTGCCCACACAAAACACACCAGATGCATCCATATAAACATATACAAACCCATGGTATTTATGTCCCATACGTTACGCATAGGCCATGTAAATGGGCCATATGCTAAATACAATCATGTAAACATATGCATATGAGTTTTTTATACGATTCATTCTTCTTTTGTTATTATGTTTATCATGTGTTGCGCTTTTGCACACACAACAGCACCCAAAACAAAAAAATAGACGAATAATAAACACAGGCGTGTTAATAAATAATATGAGCTTTATTTCGTGTAAAATATTAATCGTTATTTTTAGGACCTCTGCTTTAAATGCACCCAAAGGGTTTGTTAACTTTGTGCAAGGCCCAGCGGCGGAAGTAGGTGTTGCAGATCTTATTCTTTATCTGAGTCGTTTGAGCTGACGGATTCCCAAATCTATTTAAGCTATAGTATTCATGGTTGGTATGATTGTGCCTTCATAATGTAGTAAAAGTAGGATTATTTCAAATTTTGAATACTTCCTTTCAATCTCTTACAAATAGATGCCCTAAATTTTAAATTTAGCATAGGAGGCACAGGAATTGATGTTAACATATTTGGTACAATTGCATTATATACTTTTGTGTATCTTGAGAATTTTATTATAATAGAATAAAATAGAATAGAATGGAATAATATAGAATAGAACAAATACACGATTAAAAATGTATACACATATGTTAAATTCCGTTCCATTAATACTGGTATCACAATTACCTGGATATAAAGTACCCTCAAAATACTATACTGTTTCCAGAATACCAAATCGAATCAAAAATATCAACCACAGACTGCTTTTTGTGAGCTACCGTTCCTACTATTTAGCAATTAATTTCTTTTAGCCGGTGTTTGCTGTCGATGCAAAACAATAATAAACGTATAGTAATCTATGGCGTTGCCACCCTGTTAAAATATTTGGTCAAGAAGCAAAAAGATGAAAATTAAAATCGCTTTGCTGTGTTCATGGAAATCAAATCCAAATTTGACAATAGGGTTGCACACGAACATTGAATCACTGTGGATCAACAGTTTTTATAGAACTAATATGTATTTATGTGTTCTATTAATTTAATCGCACATACACCATAAACCATAAATAAAACGCAACATTGTAATGCAGAGAACTATAAATGGATTTTATTGTATGCAAAACATATGAATATGAATTCGAATATGAATGTGAATATGAATGTGTATATGGCTGTGGATATGGATATATATAATTTGTACGTTTCTTTTTTTTTTGGAAAACTTTGGCAGACCAAACAGAAATGGAATAAAATGAAGCGGCATGATGGATAGACCACTTAAACAAAATTATTTTGCATAAAATCCTATTTGTCATTTTGTTAAATTTATGCATACCAATTGCAGACAGATAGACAAAAA
Source organism: Sphaerogastrella javana (assembly GCA_037040025.1). Lineage (NCBI taxonomy): Eukaryota > Metazoa > Arthropoda > Insecta > Diptera > Drosophilidae > Sphaerogastrella > Sphaerogastrella javana. The sequence continues at coordinate 47,813 of JBANCZ010000164.1, read as the reverse complement.
AGGCGGTCAGACAGTCGGACTGAGAATGGGTCGACAACAGTTTTTAGCCACAAGTTTCTAATGATGTCACAGAAAATTTAATTGGAAAACTTTCACTGCAAATGGAGCGTAAGAAAAATAAACAAATATCAATGCAGAAATATTTTAGCTGCACAATTTGCCAACAAAATTGTACAGTGTGTGCTAGCAATATACATACATATATGCATATATGCCACATCTGACACAAAAGTTCTTTCAAAGTTTTAAAGTGCAATTAAATGGAGTTACAATTTTTAGTTTTTCTAAGCGTATTCATTTTTATTAAAAAATCAAATAAATATATATATAAATTTACAATATATATGGATGTATGTTTTTATTGAAATATATGTTTTAAAAAACCATGTGGCAACGCCAAATTTATCGTACGTCGAGCCAGATAAGCATCTGATGTTGCCACTGTTTTTATTATAATTGTTAAGTTAATGTTATTATTATAATTATTATAATTATAATTCAAGTGTTCGTTTTAACAAGTGTTTAGTGTAATTTTCCACACTTGTCAAATTCACTGGTAACTAAAAAAATTTAAACAATATTTACATACAACAAGAAGACTAAGCGCTGTTATCGATAGTTTTATCGTTTGATAAAGCAATTTCCAGCGTAAAGTTTAAGCCCACAGCCTCAAGGTATTTATGTTATAATTGAAAGTTCAATGAATGAAAAGTGTGCATTGATATATATATATATATAGATACATTTAAAGCTATATGATTTTGCAAATCGTGACGATGCTGCGGGTACCCAAAGTTCAATTGAGGCACAGAGTTGAGCTGTCCTTTGACATGCCAGAAGGCATTAGTCTTACATTTGCTTAGATGCTGCTGACATTCCAAGTCAATCATGTACTCATTCAAGTAGTCAGTTGGACAGTCGAGCACACAGTCAGTGAGTCAGTTGGCGAATCAGTCACTCACTCATAGTCCGGCTTAAGCCTTTCACATTGAATGCCTTGCGCATTTGAGCGTCGCATTCCTAGTGAATAATTGAAACATTTTCCACAAAACTTTCTGATCAAAATACGCCCAACGACATTTCTGAGCTCCCAAAATGGCAGACGATAAACATTTAATTTTTAATGGCAAATGCTAAAAAACAAACCCAAAAAAGAAAACCCACTGTATCATAACAAAAAGGCCAAGATATCTGGCTAAAAACAAAATCGCATTCATATTTGCCATTTAACTAGAGGGCCCCAAGGCTACAATGCAAGCACCTCCTTACTCTATATCTCTCTACTCATTCCCCAGGATTAGACTTTGATGTTTGTACACTTTCACTGTTACATTGATGTGATTCCTATATATAATGATGCTAGGCTATGGTATTCGTTATATTATGCGTGGGTTTTTAATCGATTGTGCTGTATATAGAATTGAACTTTGGCACCTTATATATGTATACTATACGAAGATTCTGACGACAATTTGATATATTTTTGAAAGTGCTTCGTTTATTTATAGTCTACAATAGAATTCTTTTTAATTCCGTTTTATAATTTCAGTATATCATCACTGGAGTCCTATTAGGTGCTGGATTCCTATGAAGCATACGAACGACGACATCTATGATTTCAACCTTAAAATATTTTATTTCTATAAAAGATACTGGAAGCCTTGGTTATGTACATCTTTTGCTGTAAACCTAGTCAACGAATTTTCCCCCCAATTGCAAATTTAGCTTTACATTGCTTTGGTATGTATATAAATTGTATATTAACAACAAATTTACTCATATATATATTCTTTTTTGACATTTTCATCATGCTTGGAAATTGTGCATTGCAGTCTGGACGTGTGTGTGTGTGGATGTGGCAATGTAGCGAAAATTGTTGCACACTTTGTGGCAAGTTGATCAAATATGAAATTTCGCTTGTAATGCCATGAAATTTTAAGTGCTTCAGCTGCCCCTGAGTGAGTCCAGGCAGGTGTCTATAATTACTTTATTAAGTAAGCAAGAAGCCATTATATGGTGCAGCCAAGTGCTCGGATTCACTCATGAGTATTTCATGCTTTGACCCAAAACCCAACCAACTGAACTCAACTATAAAAGCCAGCACCAACAGCAGCCTGACACCACACACAGAATATCCAGAACAGACACCATGTTTGGCTGCTGCAAAAAGCAAGAGAAGCAAAAGCAGAAGGAGCCAACAGAGGCGGATGATAAGAAGAAGGTCGAACCGAAGGTGTATACGTTTGAGAATCTTACAAATTTTCCAATGACATTCTATAAGACTATTGGCGAAGATCTTTTCTATAAACGGGATACCAATCTCTTGCGTCGCTATTTGTTGCGCTTCTATCTGGTGCTCGGATTTCTGAATTTCAATGCATTTGTCGTTGGTGAGATAGCGTACTTCATTGTTCATATATCGGCGACCACACTGCTGCAGGCGACCGCAGTAGCACCCTGTATTGGGTTTAGTTTCATGGCCGATTTCAAACAATTCGGCATGACGGTTAATCACAAGCCGTTAATCAAACTGCTCGATGATCTCAAGGAGTTATTCCCAACGACAAGGGAACAACAGATCGCCTATAATGTAAGCTTCTACATGCATCGTACGACCCGGGTTATGCGTCTATTTACGTTGATATGTATGGCATATACATCATCATTCAGTTTCTATCCGGCCATCAAGGCGACCATTAAATATCAATTTTTGGGATCGGAAAAATTTGATCGTAATTATGGCTTTGCCATACAATTTCCGTACGATGCCGAAACGGATATAACTGTCTATTGGTGCTCCTACTGGGCCCTCGCCCACTGTGCCTATGTCGCTGGTGTATCGTACGTCTGCGTGGATCTGCTACTTATCATTACCATTACCCAGCTGACAATGCATTTCAATTATTTGGCCGATACTCTGGAGGCGTACGAAGGTGATGCTCATACGGATGATGAGAATATCAAATTTGCCCAGAATTTCGTTGTTTATCATACGCGTATCTTGAAGTAAGTTATATCTGGTAAATGTGACAAATATCATACTATAAATCTATATATATATATGTATATCTTACAGTCTCAGCGAAGATGTAAACGATATCTTTAGCTTTACCATACTCTGGAATTTCATAGCTGCCTCCTTGGTCATTTGTTTTGCTGGCTTTCAAATCACCGCCTCGAGCGTGGAAGATATTATACTCTATTTCATATTTCTATCGGCATCGCTGGTGCAGGTCTTTGTGGTGTGCTTCTACGGCGACAATATGATATCATCGGTAAATACATTGTATAGATTAACAATTGTACATAAGAATTCACGTTGTTTTCTTTTTTACAGAGTTCACGCATTAGCGCCGCTGCCTTTAATCATAATTGGTTACCCTGTAGTACCAAGTATAAGGACATCATGCGCATTGTTATGTTACGCAGCCAAAAGTCCTCATCGATACGACCGCCAACCTTTCCTCCCATATCGTTCAATACATTCATGAAAGTCGTCAGCATGTCATATCAGTTCTTTGCCCTCCTCCGCACCACATACAATGATAATTGAGCGAACATTCATAGTATATGTATACAGTATTTAATATTCTTAGCATTCTGACATATATTATTGACACGACACTTTAATTAAATCGAAAATTTCACATTGTCAACAAATAACTAAGCGCATTTCCATGTGTGTTGTAACTGTCCAATCGAATAACAGAAATAAATGTTAACAATTTAATAGATTTCAACACAAAGTTTTGTTAAACAAATGTTATTGCCCTATGCCATCTGTATAAAACAGGGTATCATAAGCTGTTTAAGCCAAAGTAGCCATATTAATTTCTACAATATTTACATATATTTGTAGATTATAGATCTGTTCTTCCTCTCGGTCTGCTGTCTATTCGTTTGTCTAGAGACTATTATATATTTAACCTGTAGCTTGTAGATAATATTTCGTATTTGTTGCAAATGAACAATAGTCGAATCTGAACAAAGGGGCTTATACTCTCAGTGTTTCATGTACAATTCAATAAGCAGCTAGCTTTAATATGATTTAGCTTAAATCATATACAAAGTCAGTCAACTATATTAAGATTATGATGGTAAATTTCATTTTAAGGCTCTGTGCACTGTAATTTCTGTATTGTTCTATGAGCTGCCTTGTCGTTAATTACCAAAATGTAACGAAAATTGATTAAATATTGTTATCAAGCCTATCAGCTTTCAATAAATCCATTGACCTGCCCAACAACAGCAATATGAAACAACGATTCCTTTGTCTTGAATATGTTGCAAAATCAAATTTTCTGGTAAATGCACTAACTGGCCATCAGCTTAAGCAATGAAGGATTAATTCACGCATTCAGTGAAATTGTAATCAGATATGTAATATTCGCTTTTAATTAGTTGCCATATGGTTTTAAGCCTGAACAATGATTTTAATTAGCTCCCTAAATATGCACGTAATGAACTTTGTTTATATTATATATATGCATTCAAATTGATAAATTAAATTAGAAAAGATGCCCACATAGTATTATGAAATGAATTACAGAAACGTAAACTAAAGTTTACAAAACATTGTACTGATTTCTTAAGATTTATATAGAATTCATTCGTAATTTTAGTTTCAAGGTATTTATTTTCAAATATCTACATCAATCTAAAATTTTCAAATTGTAGTTGTAAATATAACTATCAGATTTTTGTAAAAGATTTTGTTTTCGATAAAACGTAAAAATACTAAAAAAATGTGAAAATTAGTTTGTGTATCAATTTTTTGAAGTGAGACAAATATTTTACACATCAAGTGTGCCTAAAGTAATACTTCAAACCGATACATCGGAGTTAACCTTAGCAGTTGTGACAGTACGATAAGGTTATATTCAGTCTCGACATTTACTGTGTGCAGTTGTGAAAAAATTACAAAAGGCGAAAAAATTTCAATAAGTTTTCAACAATGCCTAGAGTCAGTAAAGTTGTTTCTAAACCAGAGGGGCAGAATGGTGATGGCATACCCATTGCGAAAGGCAAAGGAAAAGCTACTGCCAAAGGGAAAGCCAATAATGCTGAGCCGAAAAAGGCTGAGCCGAAAAAGGCTGAGCCGAAAAAGGCTGTGCCGAAAAAGGCTGCGCCGAAAAAGGCTGCGCCGAAAAAGGCTGAGCCGAAGAAGGCTGAGCCGAAGAAGGCTGAGCCGAAAAAGGCTGAGCCGAAAAAGGCTCCAGCTGCCCGTAAACAGGATTCGAAGAAAAAGGTCAAGGACCCTAAGGACTTTGAGGCCTGTTCGTCTGGTAAGTCTGAGTTCGGCAAATATTTTATTTCCTTGTCAATTCGGACTCACCGTCCCACTTTTTTAGGATCAAGCAGTGAAAGTGATGGAAATCCTGCTTCCAATTTTTTCGGATCAACTGATTCTGAAGAAGAGAACAAAAGTGAGAAACATTCCGAGTCTGATTCGAACGATGATTCTGATAGATTTAATACTTCCGAATCCGGTGATACCGATGTATCCATTAATGGCGATGCTCTCGAGGACCTGACATCCGACGATGATCTGGTAATTACTTAAACGATTAATAATTATGAAAATTTTGATAATGAGATTGACATATATATATTTAGGATTTGATATCCATACCAGATGCAGAAGACGATAAGCGTGATGACGAAAAAGAAGACTCTTCAGATGATGATTGCACATCATCTAATACCTATTCAAAAATTCGAAAATATTTCGATGAATCGACTGATTCGGACGACTCTGATGCTCGTGGACCACCGGCCAAGATGGGACGTACTAACACCGATGTCAAATAGATGATCATCATATGCAATTCGAACAATTTGCCATCAGCCATACAACACATGCCGAAATCGTATCAAATATTTGGATTTTAGCATAGCTATATTTAATCGGTGATATAGCTATGCTAAAAATACCTATAGCAAGTCACATCAATCAAAACATCAATATACATTGCAGACACTACACGGCGGTTATAACTCTTTCACCTTCAATCCACATCTAATGGCATGGCTCTCGCAAGTTGTTTGAATTATTTTTTTTCGATTGCTTTTCAAGGATCCCAAAATTATGAACACCTTAATACTTACACAAATACTTAGGCCGACACATATTAACTGATTTGGACAAGTCAGATACCGATAAGCCACTGGTCAAGATTAAATTCAACTCCTTCAAATGCAATTGAAACAATTTGCCTACACTTATGCCAACTCAACATTTTGATATACCATAGCTATATGTTGTCGGTAATATAGCTATTCTAAAAAAAAAAACACTACAAGCCATGTAAATCAGCATATCCTGTACACGACACGCGTAGTTCCATGAACCCACACTAATGTCTCTTGCAAATTGTTTGAATTACGTTTCATTTTCAATTGCATTTCAAGGAGCCAAAAATTATGAACACCTCAACAAACACATACAGAAGCAACATTTAAACAAAATGTAAACCTATGTCCATACAAAATTAGTATTAATAAAACAACAAAAGCAATCGAATTTTTTGATAGATGTACCTTTTCTTTGAACTCTGTGGTTAAAATCTCTTTGACTTTTAAGCTTATTCTCAGTTCATTCAAGACTATGAATGGTATAACGCTAGTTTAGTTTGACTTTCTATACTATTTCCTTCTCTCCTTATATTTTCCTAAAAAAAAACTGTTTTGGAATACGTATTAGTCTTTGGTGTATTCGTCTTCAATGCAATGCTATCTATAAGTTGTTTCGTATAATTTCAGTTAGTATTTCTTTTGCTTTTTAAGCAATAATCAAAGAACTATCTCAACTAAGATATCCCAGCAATCAGTTTATTCAAGATTATTAGGGATACAATGGAATTTCATTAAATCTCTATCTATCCTGTGATTATGAAATTACATAATCAACGTTTATATTTTACAAAACCCCGTTTTGAATTACGTATAAGTGTTCTACGTATTGGTGTTTGATGGTATCTACAAGTCGTTTCATATAATTTCAGTAAGCAATAATTAAAGATTAATCTCAACTTGAAATCTAGATAAATGTACAATAGAAATGGTTACATCTACGCTCAGGCAAACATTTAGCTCACCCCAGTGACAAAGATGAAGGTTTTGCTATAATTCTCACATTCATTTTCAACTGTCGACCTTTGCGTATATCCCGACACTTGGTGTAACATTAATGTCAAGGTGACAAAGATGACACAAGTCGCTGCTCTTAACTCCTAAGCATGTCAAAATGCACCCCATAACCCCCAATCGCAGCTAGGAGCCATCATCATGCTACATCCAGCTAGAATTTATATGAAATCCCAATGTGGTACACATTATAAGCAGAGTTCCATTAAAAACTTCAAAATTATTGCCGTGCCAAAAATATTGTATGCTGTTAGCTAAGTAGTTCAAATGCTTGTTGTTGGCCCTTTCAAGTTGTGTTGCATGACAGCCACACACACACACACACACACACACACGCACACACATACAACTGACACTTACACGCAGCACATCATCCATACATAGTTGAAATCCCAAATGCGCCCACTAATTTGTGGGCATGTGTAATGTTTGTAGCATGCCTGACTGCCTGCCCGACTGCTCCGGCAGCCTCTACAGTTTTTATGGCCATCTTCTGGCAGCCTTTCGCAGTTTCTGCACACAGAACACGTGCCACAAGCACACACATACACATACATAGAGCTCGACAGCCATTATCAATTTGGGTTTTATAACCTCAACTGGCAGGCAGAGCCCCAAGATGTACGGTACAGTTGTGCCACACTCCTAGACAAGGAGCACGTGTTTTACCTAATATATAAATATATACATATATTAATACCATTATTTTGTTAGTAATTAATGAATTTTAATTTGACATGAATTTTGTTGGTGATACATATGTAAGTGACTTGATCGAGTAGAATTAATCGTTGGGTGCTGGTGTTCCTCTTTGTCCGTAAAACATGTCCAGTGACTGTAGGGAGTCCCACGTCGTGAGCGAATTGGTTTTACCATTGCCCTATGCATATACATACATGTATATTCAATATGTAAAGAGGCGTTTTCTCTTTGACATTATCTTCTTTATCCCTGCCACAACATAAGTCTCCGGCGGCGGCCCCATACACATCTTCTTTGTGGGCGGCTCCTTGTCATCCTCGCAATGATCCATTGTTGCTTCGCCTGTTATAGCAACGGTAGATTCATTCGGCGACTGACCATGTGGAGCTCCGTTGTCATTCGAGTCATACGGTACATTGAAAGTGTAATTAGGGTATACAAAAGACATTGTTTTTTGATTATTCGATTAATTATTTGTCGATTTACTTTTTAATAAACGATTAATTTTGCGAACTAAATTTTTTGTATATAAATGTTGACCAAAAGAAAAACGAAAGTACCGCGTGTAAGCTTGCAGCATGTGATGTCGACTATTATCGATAAATAGGGTTTGTGATTTCGATAAGTAGAGTTTGTGCTCTCGATAAGTGTGTACATAAAATTATGGTAATATAATAATGAAATTATACAAATGTGTCAACAATTTTAATAAATTTACTATTGAATTTGGTGAATTTAAATGTATTTTTTATTGAAAATTAAATAAACTAGCTCGAAAGCTTTTGACCAGTGTTGTCGTTTGTTATCGATAAGTATCGCATAACATTATAATAAAATCTAAGTAATTTCGTTAAATTAAATTAACTATAAAATATACATGAATTTTAATGAATTTTTTGTTGGCTATAAAATAAAATCGCTTGTATGTTTTTGGCAAGTTGTATTGTTTGTTATCGATAACATTATTATTATAATATTATTATAAATTATAAGTAATTTCAAATAAATAAAAATTATAAAAACTATAGATTAATTATTATGGATTTATTCTTGATTATAAAATAAAAAAAAAACCTTGTATGCTTTTTTCCAGTTTTGTCGTTTGTTATCGATAAATATAGCATAATATTATAATTAAATATTTATATCGTATAAATAAATTATCTATTAAAAATATATGGAAATTTATATAAACTAATTGTTAACAATAAAATTAAAAAATTGTATGCTTCTTTCGAGATTCGTCGTTTGATATCGATAAGTATTGTATAACATGAAAATACAATCGTAGTAATTTTTTATAAATGATTCAACTATAAACTATAGGTGCATTTATATTTTTAATGCTTTAATTATACCAATATTTATATTTATATACATGCTTATGCATATTTAAATATGTATACTTATCTATATATTTTTTGCCACATCTGGCAACGCTACAGTAGCTTTACCATCACCAAATCAGCTGATGGCAAGCGTAGAGCTGGGATACTATTGATAGTGGCGCCACTCGATGGTGATGAGTACAAAAGTTTAAACTATCGGTGCCATCGATACTGCCATCGATATTTTCCCAGCTCTAGTCCATGCAATTTTTGTACACGCTTGGTAGTTTTTTATTTCATAGCTGCATATGTATGTTTGTGAGTGTGTGTGTGTGTGATGATGCATTTACGAATTGAACTTTGATACGGCATGCTTTATAATGTGGCATACGATGCCATTGTGCAACGGTTGCAGCATCCTACTCCCAGTTGCCCGAGCATAAATCATGGGATCCTCACAAACACCCACACATCGCATAGATATATATAGAGGTATATGTATATAGACATGCTGAAAATCATATTACATATGCATATGTATGTATTTTTAACAGCGAAATTGTGTGAAAGTAGGTGAAAGTAATATCAGAGTATATGCATGTCTATGTGTGTGAGTGTGAGTGTGAGTGAGTGAGTGTGTGTGTGTGTGTGTGTGTGTGTTTATATAGTGTCTGCATGTTAGTACCTTTAATAACTTCACTTACACTATTCTCATATGCGTGTACTCATATTCATATTCATATTCATATTCATATTTGGGGCTAGCACGTGCGCAATTCTTGACTTGAATGCCTTACCTCAACGGCCATGTTTGAGTGTGTGTGTGTGTGAGTGAGTGTTAGTATGGTAAGGGTTGTAGCTGGGGTTTGCGGCTGTGAATGTGGCCTGAGTAGTAACAACGTGCGCTGTGAGTGCCTGTTGGGTATTTGCACATTTTAACGGATTTAATATGAAAATTAACAGTTACACACACAGTGAAACACACACACACACATCGAGACTGAGTGTGTTTGAGTGTTTCGAGTAATTTGCGTTCATAATAATGAATGCTGGCCTCAGTAGCTGCCAGCAGCTGCACTTAGTGGAAAAACTTCTTAAAATAGCAACAGCAGTCGTTCTTCTTCTTCCTCCTCGTCTTCTTCTTCTTCTTGTTGTTGTCGTTAGTAGCGTTAACCCCTTTTGCCACGCCCACATATAGCAAGTTATGCTTAAGCATAACTCGTTGGAGTAACCCATTCTCCCTTCTCGTTGAGGCCTGCCTCTAGCTCCATTTGCAAGTTAAACAATTATTCAAGACGTGACTTTTTGGCATTTAAATATTTATGCGCACACGTTTTGCAGGCTGCTCACACTCACACACATTCACACACATTCACACACACACTCACACAACTGTCAAAATGTAACATTTATGTTAAAATTTGTTGTTGCTTTTGCTTAAGGCGTAGCACATTTTGTTGTTTGTTTGTTGCTTTGTTTCTGCGTCTCGCATGCCATAGTATTGCATATAGCATGCGATATTCAATGCCTCACAGATGTACATGCCTCCAAAGGCCGCGTCCTCAAATCCCCCAAAAAGCTTGTCTCTTATTGTGTATTGTCTTAAATTATAAGCACATTTCATGGAATTTTAAACGTTCACATTAAACATTTATCATGACATTGAGCATTACTTAATACTTAATGCCACTCCCATTTGGCGGCCCCCAAATTGTGAACACCCTGTGCACCGCTACCCCTTGGATGACCTATGTGGCCTGCTGCCAATCAGAGTAACACCGTCAGAACAAATACTATAACGAAATACATAAAAAAAGGGGTTATATATTCAGTTTATTGCTCTACACACTCACAAACACTCACACTCACAAACACTCACATCCAGCTAAAGGCTTTAAAGCCTGAAATAAAGCAATTGTTGAATCGATTATATGTGTGTAGGTCTATTTAGAGACCTTATGTCGTCTTGGGGCTATAACATTCGATTCTATGATTGTGTTTGATACAAATACTATAAAAATAATTCAAACTAAATTTTACTGCATTTATTTTAATGTTTCCCCATACATTTCCTAACCGTTTTGGATCCCTCAGTCAAGGCATATCGGAACAAAATGTAGGGTTACAAACTTTTTTGATTATTCCCAAATATTGTTATAAATCATTGAAAAACAAAATCACAAGATTTAAATAACTATTCAATGACCTAAATTAAATGCATTTAGAAATTTGTTATCGTTATCGTTGTCGGCTTGCCAACTTGTTTTTTGTGGCTATAAAATAATAACTTAAGGTTACGATAATATATTCTCATTCGACCTATGTCACTTATCGATTATTATTATAATCTTCCGCTCATTTATCATTTTTATTAGGTTTGATTAGGTAATCCTGTACATTTAAAGCTGGTGCTTATTAGTTAATACTAGTAGTTAATGTTCCAATTGCTTATGTATGTTTGTTTGTTATCGATAAATGATTGCATTTGTTTTTTTACAAATATTTTAGCTACAATTTGTATATGAAAAGTCGTAGAATAAAATGAATTATCGTTGACATTCGCAGTCGAATGTTGGACTATCGATTAATTATGCGATGCTGCATTGTAATGCAGTTGTCAGTTTGTTAGTTAATTACTAGCATTGTGATTGAAATTAACTATTTAGATTAGCTAAATTATTTACCAGCAGCTGTTGCATTTCAATTTGGCCAAATAACAAAGAGAGAAAAGGAGAGAAAAATAACCTTTCCCATCAGCAGCGGCAACAAATGGAAATTCGTATAGATAGCCACAGCAGAAGGAGGAGGGTGTGGATAGCAAAAGCGGAAAAGCGGAAAAGTTGGTAAAATAGCTGCATATAAATAAACGTAATTCTCAGCTGGCTCTCCCTCTCTATCTCCCCTGTTTTTCTCTCACTGCATTGGAACTATGCATGTAAATTGCAGCACTTCATTTACCCCATTTGCGCTGCATTTTCATTCACTCAATCACAATGATTCCCAGGCAGGCAACGCCACTTCCCAACCACTTCAAAGTTTTCACATATCCACCGAACTGCACGACACCCTCTCACCTCATGCTGCGGCTCTCTGGCTTTGGCTCAAAAGAAAAACTAACAGAAAAACAGCTAAATGCGATGATATCAGCCCTTCCGGCAACCGGGCCAGGCCTGCGCAAAAGTCGCACGCGTTCACCTTTTGAAGTCCAGCGATTTATGCCCCAAACTAACCGAAACAACAACCTCAGAATCCAAAAGATGTGCACAAACCAAACAGCAAGGCAGTCCACATTAGGAAAAAAACACATCGACAGTTTTAATACCCTATACTTAACTTGCCATACGGTAACCACATAGAGTAGCAATAGTTTCTATGAATATACATATATAACATATATTAAATATATAACAAATAGGTATACCATTGAAATTATAAATAAAATTAATATTGTTTTGAAATAATATTTCATATTATTTATGTGTAACAATATTGTCAATATATGGTTCTGACTTTTAATCAAATGTTAAACTTTTTGGAGTTATATAATACAATAAACTTTTCTTTTTATTTGTAAATAGTAATATATAAATTTAGATATAGTAAAATTTTATATAGATTTTTTATTGTGAGGCTTCTGAACCCAAATTTATTTAAAGCCAATAATTTTTTACTATAGTTACTTTTTATCGCTCTCTCTTCCCTTCTCACTATTTTTTCCCATTATACACATGGTCAGATAATTATCAAATTCATTATTTGGTATCAAGTTTTAAAACCTTAAATATCGTTTTCGCATCGATGAATCGCGTATCGATGAATCACGTATCGATTGCATGACATTTCCATGTAAAACCTAATCTTACTAACCTATTTATTAAAAATAAATCATGCTTATAAAAATGAGAAAAGTAGAAATAATATGTAGACATATTATGGAAATAAAATTTGCATAGATATTTTTAGACTTTGCGTTTAATTTGTCAACTAATTTATGGGTCACTGTGCTCTAATCTAATAATAATGTGCCATTGATTATTAGCGCTCCAACAGAGGTCGTTGGCTGTGGGGAAATTATTGTGATTCGAGGTTCCAATTATGTTTAACCCAATTTTGAAAAACCAGTTGAAAAATGCATGTGAAATTATCAAGAATGTGAATGCATTTTGCATTATTCAGCAAAAGTTCGATGCATTAGATTTCATTGTTGTGCCTTTGGGGTCAATGAACTGGCGCCAGGCAGGGCGTGGTGCGAGGACCTTGCGATGGTTGATTGAAAGGCGACATGATAGCGGAAATGATGCCGCTTAAAGGGTATATCATACCATATATTCACGCGAAATGCGCGTTAAACGCTTTTCGGCTTTTAAAGTCGTACATAAAGAGAAACTGTGGCCAATTAATGTTAAAAGAAAAAACACGGTTCCATCCGATCCAACCAGCAAACGACCTACCAACTCTACCGACCGTCGACCTCCGTTTGCCAGAGCTTGCCACAGTGGCAAATGTCCCTTAGCTGCCACTAATGGACTAGCCTCGTAGGGGCCGTCTTGAGTGTGCCACGTTGGCCCATATACTACACTATAATACATATATATATATATACCTACATATATATATATGTATATATGTAGGTATATATATATTCTTACTTTGTATATATTAACACTCACATTTAAACGTACTTTTAGTTGTACTTTTAGCCATGGAGTTGACCGTATGAGCAGCCGTACTTACCTGCGCCTTGGAGTAGTAAACGCCGAGGCGAAAACCTGACACGACATGTCGCTTAACATGTCGAACATGAATATATATATATATATATATATATGCATAACAACAACAACAACAGGTGGCAATAGCATCCGTATCCGCGTCCGCGTCCGTATCCGGGTCATGAAATAGCCATAGAGCACATGCCATTGGCCAAAACACAACAACAGCAGGAACAACAAGAGGAACTACAACAACAAGAACAACTACAACAACAACATCAACAACAACAACATCAACAACAACATCAACAACAACTTCAACAACAACAACTCGAACTGCTCCCAAACGTGCTGCGTGTGCATGTATATTATACACATGAGAAGCCCAGTCCAGTCCCGGCCAGGCCACGTCAGGCCAATGTGCCCCAAATCGTTGCGAACATTGCGCCATGATCTCCCAGTGGGCCAACATGGAGGATCTAACCAATCCCCCTCGTACTGCCCCTCTTCAAAGTGCCTCACACTCAACCTCATTGATATGCCGTGCCGCACATGGCAGCAGTTCAAAGTGTTTCCTGCGAGGTGTGCATAATTAAAGGGCACAACAAGCGGATAAGCGCAAAAAAACAACAGCAACAATAACAGCAACAACAACAACAGCAACAATACCAACTTTAACAACAACAACAATAAAAACTTGAACAACAACTAACAAACGGCGCCGCATTAAAAATCACAACTGAATATCGTTAATGACATGGGGCCAACATCTAGAGCATTATAAAATCGACCAATAAAAATTAAAGGCAACCCCAATGCATACATATATAATTTTCAAATAGGCGAATGCTGCAGTCGCGCGTGCTGTGATTTTTCTTTTAGCTTGATACTACTTTTAGATATATGAACTATTTAGTTTAGACACGCAAATGTTTCAAAGCTCAAAATTAAATATCACATTAAAATTACTTTAAATAACTCAATATATTATATTTATTAAAAAAAAAAACGATATACAAATTTAATAGTTAATAATAATAATTTAATTTATAATTGAATTTATAAAAATATTTAATATTATACGGCTTAATATCCAAGGCAAGTGGTTGGGTATTCAATTTTGTTAAGAATCAGAAATAAATGAATCAATATATTTATTAAAAATCAAATTTTAAAAATTTATCAGTGAATTAAATTTATAAATCAAATTATTAAAAAATATACTATAGGGCTTAATACCCAAAGTAAATGGCTGAATACCCAATTTTATTAAGAATCAGAATTAAGCAATATACGCATAAATGTTTTTCATTTTCAGAGTACAAAATTCCATATAATAAAAACTTTAAAAAATCCTTAAAATCAAATTATTTACTACAAAATTAAAGTATATATTTTTAAATAGTATTTATAAAATATTTAATATTATAGAAAACAAAATCAAAAGACTCCAAACGTTTGCAGTTTAACCAAATGAATGCAGAAATCTAAACCATTTGATTTTGGAATATTTCCACGAAATTACATCAGCTGATGAATAGAATAATTATGTAGACATAGGTCAACCAGCTGTCAAGTGCATGCGACTGTAGCGCTGCCAACTGATTAGACATTTTGATGAACTGATGCTATTATATGCATATAAAGCTATTTATACCAAAACATTTATGTATATATAAATGTTTATATTTGTGGTTCAAATCGTTTGGATTCAAGTAGTTAGAGATATATAGTATATCTGTTGATAGGTCGGGCAGGGTTGTCTTGGCGTTAAATGCAACTGACAGCTGATAAATGGAGACAGCCAAAAGGAAAATGGCCAAAAAAAAAATTCTAAAATTAATTATGCGTAGCATTTAAATGCCACGATGTCGCAATATTAAATGTATTATGGTATAATTTTTGTTATTGTGTTTCAGTCTCTATTATTTTTGTTGCCTGTTATTTATTTGTCAAGTCTAAAATTTATTTTAATTAATTTTCACGTCATTTATCAGCAAATTTGTCGGGCATAGCAAAAAAAAAAAGAAAAGAAACAAGGAGGATTCTCATCCAATTTGATAATTTTAAATGCGACACGCTCTTAATCAATTTAAACAATTTAAATGTGCATCCATGTGCATAAATGTAACACTTTATTTATGCAAACAGCAACATTTTTTTATGTTTTGTTGTTGTTTTCATTCTGATTTACCATAGACCTGCCAAATGTAACATGAAACAGCAATGGACAACCGACAAAGCAACAAACACCAAGCAAATGTATGACGCCCATTGAATGCCCTGTACCTACACGCCTTTGGGGTATGCTCTGCTTGCTGCACTGGGATGTGCTACGTCCGACGATCCCACAAATCACATAGACCCTGAAACAGGGTATTATATTTGGGATATAGGATGGGCGTATCAGGTGCGAAAGGTAAAATTATTACATTGCGAACATGTCGTATGCGTGATAATTACGCCCACACCCACGACCACGCCTACGCATACATCGAATATGTTTTACAATTTTATTTAATTGCAATTTAATCGCATTGCCAGCAAATCAAGTCACTTTCGATTATTTAATACATTATTTAAATAAATTTTTTTATTTATCATCTGCCACAGCGAACTTATCGCATGCGAGTAGCTGCATTGCTATCAGCATATGTTTGCCATTTCCTGTGGCTATTGAATGGAGTGAATTGAATATAGTGAATACATTATGTGAATCACTTTGTCAAGCATATGTTGCAGGACATGCAGATGCTGCAGTCGCATGAACTTGACCAGAGCCCTAACTAAACAATATAAGATATATGATACAACCTGATGATTACAATTTTTGCTTGGATTATTTATTTAGCGGCATATAAATGAATATAATTGTATAAATGTGATTCGATTGTTATTCAATCTGATATGTACAAATAAATGCATTGTAATGCATTAGTTGTGAGTGTATGTATTCAATTATGCATACCAATTGTAATGTTAGTGTAGAAATGCTTTTTTTGGTTTTTTTAGTTCAGGTTAGGTGTAGAATGCCGAATTGCATTTGGTTTTTCATTATTCCTTGTTTTAGTTGGGACGCCTTATTTTAGGTGGAGGTTCATATGACTTAGTATCATTGGAAACGTCCTTGTTATCGGCCTCGCCCTTGCCAATATTTGTATTATTTTGCTGGACAATATCGTTGATGTATATATAATCTGCAATCCTGGATGTGGCACTTACCTCATCGAGGGTTCTTTTGCCCAAAGTAGCTTTTGGCTCCTAAACATCAATCAATGTCATTAAGAGGAATTTGGTTATCATCGTTTTAGCGCTTACCGGTTTCTCATCGAATTTGACCTTATCGTCAGCAGCATCGATTTCAGACTCCTCGAAACCTAAGAAGTCGGACATCCTAGTCCGTTTCGAGTCATCTGAGCCTTCCGACATGGCGGTGTTGTCGTCATCGGTATCATAATTAGATTCCGATACGAGTTTGTTTTCCTCCCCCAATTTAGGCGATTCGACATTGGTTGATCCAAGATTATCATCGGTTGCATCAGCAGCCTTCTCGTCAGCTGAATCAGAATTGTTTTGATTGGACTTTGATTATATTTTCATCTGAATTTAACTTACTATTCTTGTTAACCTTAGGCTTCTCGTTCAAAGCTTTAATGATAGCGAGATTATCCGACTTCTCAATAGGTGGATCATTTTTTGGCACTTCAGTAGCCGGAACATTTTCCGGCTTTACAATCGTAGCATTGTTGGCGTTATTTTCTTTACCTTTGCCCTTGCCATTGTCATTGCCCTTGGCTTTACCCTGGCCTTTGCCCTGGACCTTTCCCTGGGCTTTACCCTGAGCTTTACCCTGGGCTTTACCCTGGGCTTTACCCTGGGCTTTACCCTGGGCTTTACCCTTGGCATTACCCTGGGCCTTACCCTGAGCATTGCCCTGGCCCTTACCCTGAGCATTACCTTGGGCCTTACCCTGAGCAATACCCTGGGCCTTACCCTTGGCTTTACCCTGGGCCTTACCCGTGGCTTTACCCAGAGCTTTACCCTGAGCTTTACCCTGAGCTGTAGACTGGTCCTTAGACTGGTCCTTAGCCTGGTCCTTAGCCTGATCCTTAGCCTGATTCTTAGCCTGATCTTTAGCCTGTTCCTTAGCTTGGTCCTTAGCCTGGACCTTAGCCTGGTCCTTAACCTGGTCCTTAGCCTCGTCTTTAGCCTCGTCTTTAGCCTCGTCTTTAGCCTCGTCTTTAGTCTCGTCTTTAGTCTCGTCTTTAGTCTCGTCTTTAGTCTCGTCTTTAGTCTCGTCTTTAGTCTCGTCTTCAGTCTCGTCTTCAGCCTCGTCTTCAGCCTCGTCTTCAGCCTCGTCTTCAGCCTCGTCTTTAGCCTCGTCTTTAGTATCGTCATTAGTCTCGTCTTCAGCTTGGACTTTAGCTTGGGCTTTAGAATCGGCCTTAACCTCGTTCTTAGCCTGGGCCTTGCCCTCGGCCTGATCCTTGGCTATACCATCACCCTTCTCCTCCTCTGGCATCACATCAGTTGCAGATGCCTTCGGCATCTTAAAAATCTTAATGTTTTTCCTTTCTAAACAGCAAAATTCACACATAGATAAAGAAATTAACCCTCTCATGCCCGAAATACAATGTTGCGTATATGCAACAGCGGACATGAGAGGGTTAAGTACGAACTCAGCCGCACGTGGTTAGATACTCACAGATTCTTCGATAGAATATGTTCAATTGAATAGAAACTTATTTGCAGAAAATCAGATATTCAACGCGGCTTCAACAGAAAATGCTGAAATGAACGAAAACGCAGTGTCACATAGGTTACACTAGTGCTGAGACAGTATACTTTGATTATGTTTCAGAGTTGCACAAAAAAAAAAAAAAAAATGTGAAAACGATAAGTTTTTTCGATATTTTTTTTTTTTCACTTTTTCTTGATATTTTTTTTTTCTTTTTTTTTTTAGATTTTTGTAGTTACCTCGATGATGCACGAGCTCCGACTGATAAACTAAATTTTTAGCATCATTAGTACCTAACCAAAATATGGTCATGGCTCACTAGATCGAATTAAATTTGATACTTAAATTAAAAAAGTATCAAAGAACACAAAACTGTAACTAAAGTTGAGCATGACCGTATGACCGTAAAACTGTATTCCGAACTGTCAACGCCTACTGTATGTGTGTGTTTACTATATGACCAAATGCAAATGGACAACATGTTTAAGAATCGGATGTTGACCATGTGTCCAATGTGTCCAATGTGTCCGCTGTGTCTAATATTTCTTATATATTTAATATGTCAGTCTTGTGTAGCAATTGCCATGCATGGCATGCGGTATGGGATATGCAATTGAGCTTATCCGATCACATGTGGCTAATTGTTTCACTAGATATGTCCGACAGAATGCCTGTCCATTCATTCATTCAATGCAAAGCGACCCACATCCACACCGTCACACACACACACACAAACAGACCCGCACAGATACACACACACTGCACGGTATGATGTACTTATATGTGTGCATAACTTATGGGCTTTGTGGCTGCAGAGGGCTCTAGGGGTTGTGCAATGTTGCACATGGGAGCATGTGCACCCACTCACACAGACACATGCACACATGCACACATGCACTCGTCGCCATTTTGTTAAGCTGTTGAGTGACTTTCAACGATTTTTGAATGCATCAGCAGTGGAGCAGTGGAGCAGTGAGGCACCGGCTTCCGCCTGCGCCGCCAAGATAAAACTGCATACCAAGGCACCCCACACTCTCAGTTATCTCACTCTCGCTGCCCGCACCCAATCTGCTCCCTCAGTTCCCCTCGTTCCCTCATTGTCTGCTGCAGCTGCATGGTCTTGATGTGATGAGCAGGTTACTCTGCCAGGTGCTCAGTCACTGCGTCAGTCCGTCACTTTGTCAGTTTGTCAGCTTAGCAGGGCCTGCACTGGCATGTCTGCACGGTAAAATCTGTCAAAAAAAAAAGGAAAGTTTTCTCTTATTTTTTGTTGAAGCTGTTGCAGGAGCGCCTGGTCGCATTCTAAGCCATATCAAGTCGCATATATAAACCAGACACAGGCACAAGAACCGGGATCGGTGGAGACGAGGCAAAGGTACGGGCACAACCGGGCAGAACGACTTCAGCTATGGCGTGCAAAGTTAAGCAAATCGCATATTTTATTCATGTGTTCATTAGGCAGCTACAATGTGCGACCAAAAATGTTTAAAGGAAACGACTGGTACTAGCACACACACACACACACACACACACATATACACAGGGAACGGTAGCTGGAAGGGTGCAGGCGTTAGACGATTGTGTGCCGCCATGCCCATGCAATTCATGAACCTGCAAAATGGGTCGACAAAAACTTCAAAAGGGAAACGGCAACAGCAGCAGTAGCACAGCTTGTGGCACCTAACGCTGCCAATAGAAGTGTGCTCTCTGTGTAGTGGCGCATTATGCGGCAGGCGTGATAAAGCAACTTCATAACTGGGTTGATCAGTGCACCCACACATGCATATATATAACTACATCTATAACTATTTTGCGAGCGACTTTAAGGCCTTAATGCTTGGCATAAATTGTTATACAATTTAATGGTTGTACGGCATCAGCATAAGGTCAAACCAAAAACAATTCCTAAATATATGCACCCTATATGAACTGTACGTAATGAACTCAACAACGACAAAGCTAGTTGGATCTGAGGATAAAGCCCTGATAGAGGTAATGGTAAAAGAAGGTGCAAAAAGCTGAAGGTTAAGCTCGAGCTAAAAATTAACCTAGAAGTAGACTCGGTACCTATACACAGAGCTAGAGGTTGAACGAGAGGTATGACTGGAGATAAAGTTGGAAGTGAAGTAGGACAAGGGATAGAAGTTGAAGAGCTCTTGAAGAAGAACCACGCTTAGACCAAAAGGTAGAGCTAGCGGTAAAGTTAAAGGTAGAGGTAGAGTTAGCGGTATTAGAAGAGTCGTTCTGTCCTCATAGGCAGAGCCTGAGGTAAAACTACATGAAAACATAGAAATAGAAGGGTAGCGGTCAAGCCATTCCGAGTAGTGTCAGAGGAATCAAGTAAGAGCCTAGTGTACTGGCAATGGCGTCGGCTCTCCCGTGTCGAGTCGCGCCGCATGGCTGCATAAATAAAACTCTTCATTTAAATGCAAAGGCTTAACCGCCAAGCAAATGCAGTAAACTTCACGTACATATGTGGTGAACGACCGGACAGCGTAATACGATTTTTACCCCACTCTAAGGCACTAACCAACTAGCCAAAAGCTACCTCAACCTCCATGTCTCACTCTCTTACTCCATTTGCCTCTGTCATTTTCATTTTAACTTGCACTTACTCGCTCTCTCCCTCTCTCTCTCTCGGTCTTGATATGTTTCTTCTATCCCTCTCTCTATCTCTGTCTCTCTCTCACTCACTCTCTTTCTCACTCTGTCTCCCTATGTGCACCTCTGGTTGTGTGTCGTCAGCTGAACTGTTATAATGTCCATGTCTGCCGCTTGAAGCACAAAATTTTGACGTGGTCAAATACATTTGCATCACGTTGCCAACTAACTGCAAACAAATTTTTTGGTCTATGTGGCTTAACATATACGCAGATCTACACCCTACCCTAAATACCCTCTACCCAACCCCATACAGCACATACATTTTCATAGTACGCCCCTAAGTTTGTTTGGGCATCAGGCAAAAAGCACTGACTCCGCCTGACAATCACTTGGTCATGCGGTCACACACATTTCAACCTTTTTCACCAACCATCTGTATATATACAGATGTTTGTGTTCGTATATGAACATACGGAGAAAATGCTACCAGGTTGAGGTGTGCACCCTGCTAAACTAGCATGTGGATTAGCAGATTTCTACGTTATTCTATATGTGGTGCAGTGTGAATGGAAATTGGTTTCAAATTACAGTTTAGTCAGGGCACCATATATAGTATATCTAGTCTAATGCTATATACAAGTGTGGCAAATGCGTTAAACAATGCAGTAACTGCAGCTGCAACCGTAATTATGAAAAATATAACCAGGAAAAATGACAAAGTTTCATGTTGAATTAAAATTAAGCCAGAAAATGTTTGAATAATTAGATAATGCGTATTTATTTTGTTGTTCCATATGAAAAATTTGCAGCTCAAATGTTTCGAGTTCATTTAGTGTGTGTTGGCGCCTGTGTGTGTAGGTGTGTGTATGTGTGTGGGTGTGGGTGTATATGTGCGTATGTGTATGATTGTATGTATAGTGTTATAATTTGAAGCCCCTTGAATGGCAATCGGAAAAAAAATTTCAACAATTTGCGAGAGTCATATGCATTTAAATGTAAATTGAAGTGGAAAGGGTTACAATCGATGTTTACTGGCTGCCTTGTATATATATATATATATATGTATATGTTTTGATTGATATGAATATTACACTATAGCTTCAGTCGAAACTATAGCAATGCTAAAATCAAAATATTTATGTTGATATTAGCATTCGTGTCGAATGGCATATGAGAAATTGTTGAGATTGCAATTTAAGGGGTTCTATTTAAAAATTGTTGCAGTGCGCCTCATCTGCATTATCAATCACATGATTGATGCTTGATTGGTTTGCTGTGTTTGTGTGAGTGTGTTTGTGTGTGTGTGTGTATTGAACTCGACATGTTTTTAGTATTATTCATCATCACCGGCGAAGCGTTTTGTCTTCGCCGGCGGTTCATTGGAATCCCGGTTGTACAGGTCATCCAACTCATCCAAGTTATCCATGTTATCCATGTTATCCATGTCATTCATGTCATCATCAAAGTCATAAAAGTCGTCAAAGACATCTGATCCATCTAAGCCATGCGAAGCTTTCGAACCTTCCGAACTTTTCGAACCTTTCGAACCCTTCGAACCTTTCGAACCCTTCGAACCTTTCGAACCATTCGAACCATTCGAACCATCCGAGTCATCCTCATCCTTAGATTTCTTAGTAGACTTGCGACAAGCATTTCCTTTTTTCTTTTCCTCCTTAGCCATACAAAAATAAAAGCTCAATATTACAATTTGTATTTTGGTTAACATCGGTGAGTGAGCTACATACCTCATCATCATTTGAATCATTGTCAGTATCGGAATCGTCCGAATCCTTGGAACTCGAATCAGATATAAAAAAATTTCCGGAACCACTGCTCGAGTCGGATTTGGCAGCTTTGGCTTCATCTTCATCAGAATCAGTTGTGTCACTCAAACCAAGATCAACGCGAACTCCAGCAAGATCAGTCGGGCCGTCATCAATGTTAGATCTAGTCCTAGGTTTGGTTTGACGGTTAGACTTAGTATCACCGCCAGCTAGAGCGTCGATATCACTATCAGTATCATCGTCAGAGTCTGAAAATCGAATTGTGAATTTTGATTTCATAAATTTTATTTAACCCGACCTACCATAAAAATGCTTCTTAGGTTTCTTAGCTTTTTTTCTCTCCGTCGAAGCTTGAACATTCTCCAGCTTCTTCGTGGATTTGGTGCTGCAACAGGGCTTGTCACGTGGATCGACTTTGCTACGGGTATCAGCTTTCTCCTTGGGAGGAGCTTTGCTTTTAGGATCTGGTTTGCTTTTGGGATCTGGTTTGCCAATGGTATCTGCTTTGCGTTTGGGGTCTGCTTTGATTTTGGGATCTGGTTTGCCTTTGGCGTCGGCTTTGCCTTTGGCATCACCCTTGCCTTTAGCATCAGCTTTGGCCTTTTCCTCGACATTGCCATCACCCTTCTGTGCCTTGCGGCTCACATCAGTTGCAGTTCTCTTAGGCATCTTCAAATTTTTTATTCACTTTTTAGTTTGCTTAAACAAACAAAAAAAATTCACAACTAGTGACAAAAAAAAAAATAAAAATTTTAATAAAATAGACACAAAATCGCACGTCGTCGTCAGGTACTCACTGCTTCTTCGACAGAATATGTTGAACTGAATAGAAATGAAATCGCACGCAGTCAGATACTCACTTCTGCTTCGACAGAAAATGCTGAACTGAATAGAAACTTAATGCCACGCGTTTTTCACTATTACTGAGACAGTATACTTCACTTATGACTCAATTTACAATTGTAGAAAAAAAAAACCGATGAGTTACTTCACAATGTTTTTTTTGATTTGATTCCGTTTTTTCAGATTTTTGTAGTTACTTCAATGATAGATGAGCTCCAACTGATGAAATAATTATACAGCTTCGTTAGTACCTAACCAAAATTTGGTCATGGCACACTAGATCAAAAAAAAGAAAAAAATTTTTTGTAGAAACGAATTAAATGTCGCTAAACAGTAAGTGAAATTGATGAGTGTAAAAACTATCAGTGCCTACTGCGATGCGGTGCCTAAAGTATCGGTTGTGATGAAACCGATACGTAAACAAGTACATATATGTATGGTATCGATATTGTTGATGGGTTGCCTTTAAACCATGTGTCTTTTCTGATAAACAAAAACGCATGACTCAACAAAAATTGATGTTCTAACAAATTATAAGATGTTTTATACTTTTCGACCGTGAGAAAACTTTGGTTTAGCTCTCATCTGTACAGCATTCTCTACGAATGTGAAGCATTTTAAAGACATAGTTACTAAATGAGTTTCATTTTAAATTATATTAATTTAAATATAAATATATATTAATTAAAGATATAGAGTTGCCAAATTAGTTGAAGATTCATATTGTCTGCATAAGACATGCCGAAAAATGTCCAAAATGAGTTGAAGTAAGTGCATAGAAATGCAGAATCTCTTTTATTTATATGAAGTAATCATTTATTTTGGCTATATCTACCCTTTAAATATCATTTAAGTTGAATGTATAAAATGGCTTCTTCAATCCGGAAAGATGCATTTAAGGAATTCATTTAAACGAATGCAGAGACAACAACAGCATCAATAGGAAGACCAACAAAAACATTTGATCTGATTCAGTTGCATGGTTATTATAACATTTAGCTTTAGCTTTTGTCGCATACTCACATGGAGACACTCACACATTCTCACTCAAACTCACTCACACTCACAATCACATTGAAAGAGCATGCATACCTGGGGGGCAACCTGGTTTTAAACTGAAATGTTGGATAGCTCTTTGACTGCTTTATCGCTCCGAGAGAGAGCAACCATCAGGCGCTGGAATGGTCTTCAAGAGGTTCGTGACGCGTCGCCGAGTGCTGAAAAAATATATAAAAAAAAGCGAAAATGGAAATGAAAATGGGTGCAATGATAAAAAAACAAGAGTGGGTGGGAAAGGAGAAAAGAGAAGAGGGGGCTGGAAGAAAAGAGAAGCGAATTGAAGCAAATATGTGTGGCGCCAAGCAGCTGACGGCCAAAGAAGAAGGCACAAGCAAAAGGCGAAAAACCAACAAAAAAAAAATTGCAAATGGGAAATGAATGAAGCTATGGATAACGACAGAGAAGGAAGAGGGGGGAAAAAACTGGCTAAAGCTAAAGCAAACCCGATTCAATGGGCACGTTTAGACTAGTAACGGATTTCTTATAGAATTAATATCAGGCCACGACACTAAGCTAAGCAGCCAGGACGGATGGCAGGAAGGAAGGCGGACAAACGGACGGACTGCAGCAAAATAGAAATGAAAATACATGCGTATATGTGTGCATACACACACACACACACACACACACACACACGCACACTTACACACACAGCACGCAAGCAAAAGGAATCAAAGTTTTTCCGTCTGTTGTCGTCGAGTTTTTTTTTGGGTTTTCCTTGTTTTTTTCTTTTTTTTTTGCTCTCATGCAATTGAATTGGCAAGTGAGAAGGCTCCAATGGCAATGGGGATATGGCTGCAAGGATGCGCTGCGGCATAAGATGCTCATGCTGCCACTGAAGCTGACAACGACAAGACAAAGCCAACTGAAGCCATGGTCTTAGCCAAAAAAAAAAGAAGCAAAAATAAAGAACAGAAAGAGGAAAATGACAAATAAAGCAACACGGCAAGCACAAAAAAGAAAAGGAAAGAAGGAAAAAACGGTTAAGTGGAAAGCTGAGCTGAGCTAAGTCGGAGTCAAGTCGAGTTGAGTCGTTGGATGATCCGAGCAGCAGCAGCAGCAGCAGCGGCAGCGGCAGCGTGTGCGGGGGCACTCAGATTGACACAGGATATTTGGGGCATTTGCCACACATAGCAGTGCCTTCAATTACAATTATTTGAAATGCTATATGGCCATGTTGATGACGCTGACGGTAGTGATGCCGCTGCTCCTAGATGATGACGTGCGCATTGCAATGCAAGCGGCATGCGGGTCGTATT
This sequence comes from Sphaerogastrella javana, assembly GCA_037040025.1. NCBI lineage: Eukaryota > Metazoa > Arthropoda > Insecta > Diptera > Drosophilidae > Sphaerogastrella > Sphaerogastrella javana. The sequence continues at coordinate 21,638 of JBANCZ010000164.1, read as the reverse complement.
AGTGATTTATTTTATGGCACATTTATAGCATCGTTGTCGCTGCTGCTGTTGCTGTTGCTCTTGTTGTTTGTGGCAACGCGTGACACACGCAAAGCACCTTTAAGTGGGTTAAAAGCCCAAAACGAGCTGCAATTGGCCACTGCCATGTTATCCACTAACCTCAGCCACTTCCCTTCCCCCCCCACCGCCACTACTTATCCACAGTCCACACCGAACAGGGCCAACAGGACCAACAGGGCCAATTGCAAATGCAATCACTGCAGCCACCTAATGATGTTCATCAGCCATAATTCTAGTTAGAATTACGTGCCTATGTGGATTGGTGTATGTGTGTGTGTGTGTGTGCCAGTGTGTGTGTGTGTGTGCTTTATAGACCAAATCAACCATAGCTACAGTAATCATTTTAAGCTGTCTTTAAACAGTGTTAACAAGCAAACAAACATTTTGATGACTCTTTGCATACGAAAATATAACAAGCTTTTTTTTCTAACATAATTTAAGAATGTTTTTCAAAATATTTCTAAATTAAATTTATAAATAAAAATGAAATTTGTTGAAAATTGAATATTTGAAACAATTTACTAAGCGTAAAAACTGGTCTAATGTGTTTCGCATCTTCATTAAATTTTAAATACTTTAAAATGTTGCATTAAATATTACTTTGAATCAAGTACAGAGCGATTGTATGCATCATATATGATATATTATTTATCATATATGTATTTATATATGTAAATATATATTTAAATTTCGTAATTACTTAAATTGTATAGTAAGTGAAATGCCATAATGAATACTATACTATATAAAACATGGCTATAATTGTGAAAGAAAATTATGATATTCAGGTATGAAACAAAATATTGCAAAAACAAAGCTATCAAATGTTTGTGGTTGTTGTTGCTGTCGATGTTGTTGTCGATGTTGCTGTTGTAGTTGGTGTTGTTTTTTGTCAGCGTTGTTGTTAGTGCTGCTAATGTTGGTGTTGTTGCCAGTGCTGCTCATGTTGCTGTTGCTGATGTTGTCGGTGTTGTTCTTGTTGATTGTGTAGTTATCAGTGCTGCTGTTGCTGTTGTTTTAAATGTTGTTGTCAGTGTTGCTGTTGTTGCTGGCGTTGGTATTACTGTTGTTGTTGATGTTTGCTGTTGTTGATGATGTTGCTGTTGTTCTTGGTGTTGGCGTTGTTGTCGGTGTTGCTGTTGTTGTTGCTGATTATGTCAGTGTTGCTGTTATAGTCGATATTGCTGTTGTTGTCGGTGTTGCTGTTGTTGCTGATCTTACTGTCGGTGTTGGTGTTGTTACCGTTGTTGTTGGTGTTGCTGTTGGTGTTGAAGGCGTTTGTCTTATTGTAAATGTTCCTTGTGTTGGTGTTGCAGCTGCTGTTGGTGTTGCTGCTTTTAAGAGCTTCCTTTGGGGGCAATGGAAACAGTTTTCTAATTGTTTGCCACATTTTAGGCATACGGGCTCTCATTCTCCCTCTCTCTTCCTCTCTCTCACTTTCTCTGCCTCTCTCTCTCTTTCTCTCTCCCTCCCTCCCTATCTCTCTCTGTCTCTCTTTGTCTGTCTGTCTGTGAGTGTACATACATTTCTTAGGTCTTTATGCCACTTTTTTGATAGTTCTCAATAATGATGGCCATAGTTTGTGTGTGTTTGTGTTTGTCTCTATGGAGAGGAAGTAACCGATGCGGATACAGGATATGGGTTAAGGAATACCGTATACGATATATATATATATATATATTGTAAGGCATTGTACGGGCGTTGGCGCTATGCAACTGTTTGCAAATAAAATCCAAGTGAAATGTGGCGCATTCAAGTGCAACAAAAGAAACTGCAAACAAATGCTAAACTCAAGCATTTTGCTGTTGCTGCTGTCAATGTTGCTGCTGCTACTGTTGATGTTGCTGTTGGTGTTGGTGTTACTGTTGCTGCTGTTACCTTCGGCAAGGATATCCTGCCGGCTAAAAAGTAAAAGCAGCTGCAAAAGCAACACCAACAGCAACAGCAACATCAACAGTAGCAACATTAACAGTAGCAACAGCAACATCAACAGCAACAGGAGCAACAGCAGTAGCAAGTGTAAGAAGCATAAAATAAAATAAAATATATTGTTAAATTTTAACAAACAGTCAAACAACAGTAACAACGGCTGCAAGAGCTGCTCTGGTGAATGGAAGGTGTTCATGTGTCTAAGTGTCCATGTGTCGCTGTCCAGGGAGTCGCTGGGCGTGCCCAACTGTTGGTTCCATCGAGTACTGAACCGAACTTGGCCTGGGCGTTTCGCGCACAGTTTATGAAGCGATGACCAAATCAAAAAGAGAGAAAAAGAAAATACAGTATAAAGTGAAAAGTGAAATGTGAAAAAAAAATAAAGAAATTACTGCTTTAGCGCCAGCGGTTGAATGTGTGCACCACAGCAGCAACACACGGCAATTGCTTTGAGCTTGCCCCAAAGCCATGGCCATGACTATGGCAGCCGACAGCCTGACTCTATGGCACATAGCCATGGGCAGTACCAGGGCCACCTCCACCTCCACCTCCGCCTCCTGCTGCTGCTGTTGATGTTGCTGCGGGCGTTCACAGCTTTTGGTGTAATTGCATTGATGGCAAGCTGAAAATTGATTGAACTGCAGCGAGACCCTGTTGCTATTAAATGGCATCAAATGGCAACCGGCAAATGGAAAACCTAGCAAATGCAACCAACTAATAGCAACAATGTCAATGGCGACCTATACATCATCATTATCATTATCATCATCATCATCATCATCATCAACAGAAACTGTATTACGAGAAGCAGTAGCATAATCAGCATCACCATCATCATCAGCATCACCATCATCCTCGTTTTTGTTTGAATTATTCTTTCTTGTCATCTTTTTCCTCATTTCTTTCCTTATAGTTTTCGTCATTGTTTTCACTAATGAATATTAAATTGGTTTGCTTATTGGTTTGCTTATTGATTTGATCTTTATTTTCCTGAATGCTTTCCAAAGTGTTGTTCTCATGGTTTGCTTTATGGCTTTCCGTATTACTTTCCTCATCGTTTTCCTCATAGTTTTCACCATAGTCTACCTCATTGTTCTTCTCATTTTATTCCCTTTTAAAAATATTGCTATTATTAAACCATATATAAACCTGACCACGCCGACTTTAACTTCTTTGTTATAATACAATGTAAACAGACCATTTGATGATTTTTGATTTTTTTTAAATGCAGAGCTCTAAAAACAAAATCAATATTCTAAAAACAGAAATCCAATGATCAAATTTTGTAGCCGTTCAAAATTCTTAACGAAAACGAAGAACAGAAAAAAATTATTTGCTGTGCGTGATAATTTGCAACAATTTCATTTGTTTTCGCATTTCGATTGCAGTCAGAGTGTTGAAGGAGAGTGTGTGTGAGAGGAGTAGGGTAGGTGATCTGAGTCTGTATGTATGTGTGTGTGTGTGTGTGGCATGTGGCATGTTGCAGAAACGGGAGCATTTCGCTGAAATATTTTGTGGCGCGAAGTGCAATTAGCAGTAAAAGTTACCGCAGCTGTCAGCAGACGCATGCAAATTCTGCAAAATAACAGACTGAAAAATCTTGCAATGCATTTACATAAAAATTTAAAAAACAGAACAGAAAAAAATGAAAAACAAAAAAAAAAAAAAAAAACAATACGAAAAACCATAGCAAAAACATACGAACAATTCACTCCACGCCAAGCGAAACATTGGATTCCCTTGTAGAACACGATGCTCCGGTTTTAAGTGCGTGAGAGTGGGATAGAGAAAATGTGAGAAAGACAAAGAGAGAGAGAGAGGGAGAGAGAGGAGAGAGAGAAGGAGAGAGAGAGAGAGAGAATCTGGTCGAGAAGGGTTAAGCAATGGAATGCAAAAGCAATCGCTACTGTAAAACGCATTCATGATTCCCTTTTTAGCTTCATTCGTAACTTGAGTTGGAGCTTGAACCCATTCAGACTGTGATTTCAGAATGGATATGAACCCAATTTGAAATTCGTGTTATGTAATATTAATGTAAATATACTATCTATTCTTTAAAGTCCAGTATTCGATCTCATTTTAAATATCTACAATAGATTAAAATCATTGCTGTCAGAACTTTTGTTTTACAATTTTTCCAAAATTAATTAATCTCTTTCCTCATATAAACACTTTGAATACTTTTGAAGAAAGGTCACCAAATTGAACCTTAAAGAACCAGAACCTTAAACTGTCATTTTTCCGTTCATTTTTGTCGTTGATCTATGATTGAATATAATTATTATTTACTTTATTGTTGTTTTCTATTGTTATAGGTTTGTAAACTGATAAAATTTCAACCTCTCAAATATAATAAAAAAGGCGGTACGTGAGAGTGCGCTGGTAGTAGCCTGCACGACCGATACATATATTATCAATTCTTATAAACCATGTTTACACACGTGAGTTGCGTAAGGTTGAAAAAGTTTTATCTATCAGTTGATGAGCTTAAATTTGAGTAACTATCTCGATATTTACATACACACGGCCCATTTACAGGGTATGTGTGCATGCAATGCTTCGTCTTTTGGGCTGCCCGTGATAAGCGGCTTAGTATTATGCAACGCAACTCTCTCTGTGATTAGGCAGACGGGGAAGTCAAAACTTAACAAGGAAAACCCAACAAACATTAACCACGAACCGCTAAGAAGTCACCACCGCCATCGTGACGGTGCCGCACCAAATCAACCAACCCAACCAACTCAACAAACCTTAGGATTGTGCGAACAATATGTGAGTGTCTGAGTATGTATATGTCTCTGTGTGTGTGTGTGTGTGTACGTGCGTGTCTGTGCGTGTGCATGCGTGTTTAAAGTTTTTGACAGCCAACAGACAGCATCCCAGCATACGCGGTGCGCACAACACAAAGTATTAAAAATTAGCACACAGACCTGGTTAACCGCAAGAAGTTGCGCAAACCGTCAATATCCAACGACCACCCACATCCCCTCAAGAAGGGAAGATGCGATGATGGCGGGGTTGTGTCACACAATTTGCCCGGCTTACGGGCGAAACCCAATTGCCTGATGTTGGGTACCTCATGCCTGATTATGACACGTTGCAGCGGCTTATTAATGAGTTCTATGCTGTCAGTCGGCAGATCCAACAGCTGCGCCAGTTTTCACGTTTATGCGGTCAACAACGTATATTCTTTAACCGCCCCCCTTAAGCACGCCCTCATGCTAATCCTTATTCCACTTATAGTCAGTTAATTAACATGCAATTTAACTGGAAATGTATGTAAAAAAAATGCCACAAGCCCTTCAAGCGTGTTCGAGAGCACCAGCACTAGAATGCACTTGATTCTAATCATTCTTTATGATAGAAGTACTATATATATACACATACCTATACATATAGTCCTGCATATATAATTAACATTAACCTATTGTTATTGCACCTTGCATGCAATGGCTGTAATGTTTTTCCATAATTTGGCGCGTTGTTTCTACAATGTTCTCTGACCCCTCTATATTGAAATGTTTCCTAATATGGTTTCGGGATCTGGAATTCGTGAAAAATTTCAATTTTGATGTAGGTACACAGAACAATTAGAGTAATTATGATTTTAATATCACCTATTTAGAACATGTGTTTGAAAAACACTTCAATTTTCTGTGAACTTTATGAAAGGTCGAAATGTGTATAACAGGTACACCCCATTTCGTGTCGATTAAGCAATTGTACTTTTGCGGAATTATATTCTACACCTACTTTTGTTATCGATTATCGATTAACGTATTACTTGTCAAAAATACCATAGAGACCAGAAATTCTGTTTGCTCGATACAGCACAATACCGCCCCGAAAATACTATACTGTACTGACGGTAATAAACATAGGGTACCTACTTTTGTAAAGCTCTTATTGGATGAATGCTCTTAGAGTTTAAAAAGCAATAAAAATCTTTAAGAATCAAGTCGTCTATACATTTCTTGACAAATTTTGTCGATGTATCAAACAAAAAATTAACTTTTAAGTCAGGTCTACTTGCTGATCACATTCATCAACACGAAATTAAGGGAATACAAAATGCCTAGGGATATAACATTTGATAATATTGAAAAAATATTCCCGGCCTATCAGCTTCATTATATTCGGCTTCCCGAAATGGCTCATATCACTGGGATTCATTTCGTTGATGGCAAAACGGGCGAGGTGAATCTATATGTGTACAATAGACGATTCACTATTAAAATGCGCTGCGATTCACTGATTCCGATTGATATCTATGTGCCCGCAGGGGAAAGAATCCAAATCCGTATCTACGGATGCGAACGGATGTTCCTGTATTTTCATATCTGCACGAAAGTTTTTAAGAAAAATCTCAAAACCATGTGGCTCAAGCAATTCGAGAAACTAGAAGTTTGAACCAGAGTTTAACGATAATTTGTAATCTGATATTGTCTATTTTTGCTAGAAAACTTCTATCACATTGTTCTCACATGAAGATTGTGTTAACAAAAAAATATCTGTAATACTATATATACAATAGCTCTCTAATATAATCTTTTATGTAAATAAAGTATACACAGTGTATATAGTATATGGTTTCAGTTCGATACCCGATATTGTCTATAGAAGTACCCTATCTCAAAGCATGCAAAATATTGCCGATATTTGTCTCAATTACAAAATAATTGTTCATTCGAAACTATCATTTGTTATTCCCATTATCAGTATTATAACTGTACAAACTATGCATTGATATCATAGGGTCTTCTACAAATAGATTGTAATAAGAAGTAGGTTATTTATGCATGCGCTTATGTTTTGTCTATTGTTCGGTCTCTCCATGATTCTCTCTCTCTCTCTCTCCGTTTCTTTCATTCTCTCTCTCACTCTGTGTCTGTTTTTGCTCTCTGTTTCTGTTATTCAGATCGTCCCATGGGGATCTTAGCGTGGGTTGTGCATAAATTGTACAACTTGTTTCTACGAAAATTTATATGCATTAAATGTGAGTTTAGCTAAATTCGTACATTCCTACAGGGTCGTATATCGTTTGAGGCCATAACATCCATCAAAGTCTTTTAGATTCAACGCCCCAACCCATAGCACAAGCACACACACACACACACACACACACACACACAGATACAAAACAAACGGCACTTTTGTTTATCGCTGTGTAAGTTGCTCTTCCTGGTGATGGTGCTGGTGATGGTGCTGGTGATGGTGCTGGTGATGGTGATGGTGCTGGAGATGGTGCTGGTGATGGTGATGGTGCTAGTGTTTCCAGAGTCGATGCTGCTCTTGTTGGCGTCGACTGCAACTCGTTGCCGAAGTGATGCAATAAAGTGCATTGCCGGGCTCTTTATTTGAGGTACGCATAGAATCTTGGCTATTTATAAGTCAGTACATTTAATGCTAAGTATATGCATATGACTTTGTATGTATGTATGTGTGTGTGTGTGTGTGTGTGTGTGTGTGTGAAGGGGAGGGTACGGGTGGCATGTTAGTACAGCTGTGTGGCAGCTCCCAGCTCCCAGTTCCCAGTTCGAACGTCAGCTTCATTAGATCTTGGCGCGCGCGCTCTCTTATTGGGTTCAAAATATATATTTACCATATGTGTTCATGTGTGATGTACGTACGCATGTGTGTGTGCGTGTGTGCGTGTGTGTGTGTGAAGTAGCTGCTATTGTTCTTATTGTTATGATTGTTAAAGTCGATGCTGGGAGTGTGCGTCTTGGGGGCCATTGACATGAACTGCAGCCGTCGTCGCATTTGGCATCTGGCGCGCCATAAACCAAACTGTTCCCGCTCTTCAAAGTTCATAAACGCCAAGTTGCAACAACTAAAAAAAAAAATTTGAGGGCGCAAGCAACATGCGAACGCCCTACAAAATTGCACTAATTTTGTAAAACGTATAGAAACATACGACGTATGTACATACCTTGTAGTGCAGCCTTTTGCAGAAATTCGTATACCCTATAGTTAAGAATGCCTTTGTATTTCGAAATTTGCAAATCAAATAAAAATGCAAATCAAAAAAAAAAACTTAGAAAAAAGTTCCGGAAATCCGTGCTTAGGCGTTTACATCTAAAAACTATAGCTTTTCGATATGTCCCGAGAATTGTAAGGCAACACTTGTAAGCATATCGATAGGTGTATCGACGCCATAATTTATGGAAAAGCCACCAGCTATCGAAAACATCAATCATAATAATTAATGTTTAAATTGTTATGTTAATAAATCTATTTCAGAGCACCTCTTCTATATATGCTTTAGAAAAACTATACCTATATTCGCATTTTCTAATAGTAAAATGTTCAATAAATATATATATATATAAAAAATATAAAATATTTATATTTATAATAAAATTATATTTATTTTTAAGCATTAATATTATAATATATTGCATTGAATATTAATGAATAATTATATGTTTCAATTTGTATTTATTGTAAACAGCTTTAGCAAAGCTGCTAAAGTATCGTTTGAACTATCGATATATTGATGTTTGTTTGTTTACGAAACGATAATACATCACATTTTTAATCGGTTCGATTTTTCAATCGAAATTCAGTGTTAGTAAGTTGTTTTACAACACTGCCATAGCATTATTCATCAGTTTGCAGCGCTCGATCTGAAGAAGGCTAAAAAAGAAAAAAAAAAACGTGAGGAGTTATATTTTCGATTTCCAAGCAATATGCCTTTTTATGGATTGAACCTGCAGTCGGGTTGGCGGTATACTCGCCACATCGATAGACTCTTTCACATCTCAATGGCCACCCTCGATGAGGGCGCTGGGGTTAAGCTCTACGTGACCGTTGAGGGCCAGAGATTCGTCGTATGCAGTCTATCGCCGGGAATGCCCCATGCCACCTTGGATTTGCTCTTCAGTCCCGGTGATCTGATCCGTTTCGATGTGATTGGCGATGGTATGATCTCGCTACTTGGCAATGTTGCTCCAACACAGTGCGAGTATCCGGCCGATAACAGCAATTTAGAAAGTATGTATCTATACGCACATTTTATAAAGCATGTTACAAAACAATAACAATATTTCCACTAACACATACACAAACAGCCGTCTTTCAATTTGACGAAAGTGCTGATAATTTAATGCCTGGTGATTTGATTGAGATTATTTTTAATTATGACGAGAGAATTGAGACTAACCCTCCAGATGATATGATGCCTGATGATACTAATAATATTAATCCTAACCATTATGATGTGCACAATGATGATATTAACTTTAATAATTATAACAATTATAATGCAGATGATTCACCAAATAATGAGGAGTTTTATCAGGCTAATCATCATTACGAACATGAGACTACGGAAAAACTGGAACCCGACTCGCAGTTTGAAGAAGAGTAAGACATATCCAAGCTGAAGTCCTAATCGAATTTATTAATTGGAGCATATACCATATATCAAAATTATATGAACGTTAAAAACATCCAAAAACAATTAAAAATCCCTCAATAAATTCGATTATAAGACTAATGGCATTCATCCGATGTAGAGATGGAAGACAACCAAGCGCACAAATTTTCATAAAACAGTTTCATCAACAAATCAACAAACAAATACCACACCCCATTTGATTATTTCGGTTCCCGATGTGGGAATTGACGAAACCTTTTCCAATTTCAAGCCGAAGCCTAAATTAAAGTTTTGTAACAGCATAAAGATTCAAACATATAGTATTCGATCGAACAAATTTCATATAACATTTTTGTATCAACATAACAACAACAACAAAAAACAAACAATTCCAATGAGTGTGATGATGTGACATAGGATACTCTGGCAGTCGATGTGGAAATTGAAGAAAACCAAGTCCAACTCGAAGCTCAACTCGAACATTTTTCACTATTCAGCCTATTAATACAATGGGAAGGATTGTAAGACTGAGAGCCGATGTGGAGGTTAAATGAAACCTTATCAATACCAAGAAAACCTCATTTTGTTTTTAAAGATTAGTTTATACTTTTGTAATTTATTTAATTTAAATATGTACGAAGTAATAATATCAACGTTCCAAAAAGGATCCCAAAAAAAAAAAAAAAAAATACACGACCAGAAAAAAAACCACACTTTTTATAAAGATTAGTTTATATACTTATATCGCTTTATTTCAGTTTATACGATATCGTTATAGCAACGTTCCAAAAAAGATCCCCAAAATATGAATACACACATAAATAAATAAACTCGATTTGATTTGTACCAAATCGAAGCAAATTACACTCAATTAGGAGCCTTTATGGCCCTGAGTTTTGGTCAGGTTGTCCTGATGCAGGTACAACTGCAGGCGAATTCGTTTAGAAAGCCGATTAATTTTATTTGTGCTATAATTAATTAATTTGTTACAATAACACATTGTTGTCAGACCTCTCTATCATTGTTATACTTTCTCTGTATACCTTTCTCTCCCTCCTTCTCTGTCTGCCTGTCTGGATGTCTGGATGTCTGCTGGCTAAAGATGTCACGTAGCTGGAATTTTAGGCTCCATTAAGCGCACTTTGAAAGCAATTTATAATGCAAGTACAGGATATATGGGATATACGACATCAACGAACAACAATAACAACAACAAATAATAATAATAACAACAACAACAACAACAACAATGTGCAATTAAAGGCATTTGAAATTGGCACATTGTTGCCACGCCCACACTCTTGGCCACGCAATGGTCCATCTTGTGAAATTGTGAATGGCAAGCAAAGCAAAGCAAATGCCCGGAATGAGTGACAGTCTTAATTACAGAGAGATTAGTATGGGCTCTGGCTTGAGGTACCCTACAAATTGCCCCTTACTTGCATCCCCCTCTTCTTACCAAACCCCCCCCCCACTCAAACTGTCTAGTTGTCCCCGTCTCTGCTTTTCCCCACTCGCTCCCACATGGCGGCGTCGGCATTTGTATTCAATGTCACGTTCCTCCTTGATGACGTTGCAGCCACACACTCATACCCATGCACTCACACTCATACACTCATACCCATGCACTCACCCATACATTTACAGATAGATGATAAAAAGAAATAACATTGGAACAGGTGGATGCCGTGACTCTGTCTACAGGTAAAGTGATATCCTTTTCTTTTAGTTTATACGTATTGTTGGCAACCCTGGTCTACCAGTTATGCCTAGTCTCCCCATTCCGCCCCGCCCTCTTTTTTGGAGAGCGCCTTGCGCCGTCTTTTGTTGCATTTGATTGTCGCAAACGAAGTGGAAAAGTAAATGTTGCACACACAGTTGCACACACTCACACACACCCACTCACTCACACCCACTCACTCACACACTCTCACACACACACTCATACGACAGTGCAACGGAAATGCACACTAATTACTCCTTGGAAGCTGTAAAGAAAGAAATCCTTTCTCCTTTTTCCCTCTTTCCCCTTTCCCCTTTCCACTATTCCGTTTTCCGTTTTTTCTTTTAAACATTCTTTTTTTTTTTGTTTTGTTTTGTTTTGGTGCTCGGCTATGCCTTGGCCATTACACTCTTTATTTGCCTTTCATTCTCTTCATTTCTTTTACATTTGCTTTGTTTGACTTCGTTTTTTTTTTTTTTTTGTAGTCTTTGTCTTGCTTTTCCCATTTTTTTTCCATCTGTTTCTTTTTGGCGAATGATAATTGAAAAGCAACCAGCATCAGTCAGTCAGCAGCAACGACACAGCAACGCCGGCAGCGGCTCAGAAATTATTGGCCTCTGTTTGCTTGCATACGCAGCGAGTGTGAAAGAGACAGCCAATGTGAAGTTTGCACTGCAGGCGAAGATGTCGCGCGTGTAAAAGAGACAAAGAGAGCGCGTGCGGTGGAAGAGGCAAACGAATTGAAAGTCAGTCTCTATGCATAGAAATATGTGTGTGTGTGTGTGAGTGTGAGTGTGTGAAGGAGAGAGAGAGAGAGAGTGTGTGTGTGTGTTAATGCAAGTTCAACAAATATTATTTTAGTGGAAATGAGAAAATTAATCACTCGCAATCATAACAAAAGTCTGTTAATCTTGGCCATATCTAATTAAATGCTACAACATTACATATGACAATTATTAATCATATTCATATGAATGTATGAATGTGTGAGTGAGTGAGAGTGTGAGAATGTGTGAGTGAGTGAGAGTGTGAGAATGTGTGAGTGAGTGAGAGCGTGAGTGTGTGAGTGAGTGTGTGTTGTTGTGTGTGTGAGACTGTATGTGTGTGTGTGTTTGTGTCAAGCTCTAGTCAATTCTAGCTAGGGCATGCTATTTAATTACAGCGTATCTGTTAGTCACGCACACCCAACTGTTTTGCCTTTTGTTTTTCTTTGAAATTGATTCGGTTTTTAATGTTTATTTTATTTTCTAATTGCGCTGCTGGATTTGAATACAAATTCGCATCGATTCTAACCTCAAAATGTGCCCCAGCGATTGGGGACGCACACACGCGTGAACTTTTTAGCACAAACATGTCAATAAAATACAATAAAAAAAAAAACAAAGCAAAATTGCAAAAAAAACTGCAACGGGGCATAAAAACATTAGCTAATTGCATTGTTATTTTAGTTGTGGCACATGCCATGCACACAAATGCACACGCACACACGCACGCATTCACACACACACGCATACACACATGCACACAAACATGCATACACAATTAGACGAACATACATACATGCATACATAGATACATGCATATGTATATGCATTTGTATGCAAGGCTCTGCTGCTGCTGCTGCTGCTGCTGCTATTGCTGCTGCAGTTGCATACAAACGAGTATCAAATGCACTGCAAATTGTTCAATTGTAAGAAAACAAATGCGAAAAAAGAATCAACGAAAACGAAAACAAAAACAAAAACAAAAACAGAAACCAAAACAATAGCGAAGGTGGCTAGAGCAACTTCAGCCGAAATGCATACATAACTGCATTTCCCTTGTATGGCGCCGCATCAGTGATGCCAACATTTGCCAACAATAGGGACAATATGGCAAAATAAAAGCTAGAAAAAAGCATGCACATTTTAGAAAAAGTACATAAAATAAGGCAAAAATATATTTCGGCTAAAACACTTTCGTTTTTTATAATTTAATATGTATTTTTGGCTTAGTTTGTCATACAATTTGAAAAATCTAGCTACAAATCGCCAAATTTTAGCTTGTCTTTGAGAATTTGTTCACTTTCATAAAATTCATTTGTAATGTAATAATTTTAAAACACATCAAAATAAACTCAATGAAATATAATAAGAAGACATATCCGCCTAAGGCATGTTTAAACCTAACAGATGTATCCGGAAAAAGGCTAAATCGACAATTAAGCTCAGCACTGACAGCAACAACAACAATAGACAAAGCAATGGCTTGATAACTTTGCTGCAAATTCAATTAGTGCGAGCGAACACGCAGATCATTGGAAGTTCTGCAGCAGACCCAATTGGAAATTTGCACATGTGCGTGCAGTCATATGCATACATGCAGTAGGATCAATACAGTATTAAAATATTTAAATACATGGCACCCAATATAATGTGCCTTTTTTTTTGCTAACATGTTAATATTTTGTATTCTTTAGAGTTGAATATACAAACGAAATTAAACGAAAGAAATGTACATTTTATGATTATACAAATAAATATAATGATGTGCTCAAATTTCCTACAGGGCATAAACACACCAAAGCTTAGAAACACACATACACACACACACACATGCATGCGTATACAGCATTGGCATAGGAAACAGATCTAATCTCCTCTTATACTTTTAAACCCAATTAAACAGCTATGATTTATTTTATTTATTTAAAAAAAAATTACAAATAATAAATTAAAATTATTTAATTTTTTTTAAATTATTATTTATAACGAATTTTGCATTTGCGCGGGCGCATTAGCTTCAACTATATTCCACTCAAAATTGAGTGAAGTTTGAGTGATGCGAATTGAGTGAAACTGTTAAGCAGCGTTGCCACCTTTCGACACGTCTGGGAACATTTTCAAATGGATGGACGCCAAATTGCTGAATTCGAATCAGAATATAAAGCGATTATTTGAAATATATTTAACAACAACAACAATAAACGTAATGGAAACGTTTGAATGTGTTTCAACAGATTTTTAATAATACAATTTTAAACTGATAAACATATAAATTAAAACGAAACTTAAAATGTTTAAGACAATTTTAAGCTTTTTTTTTTTAATTATGGCTAAATTTCAAAACACAACGAGCGCTAATCGTAGTTCACTATTCTGCCGGTAGTGGCGGTAGCGTATTAGCATGGCCACTAAATTACTTTTTCATATGACAGTCTGGCAACTCTGGAAAAAAATCGATAATTCTGTGCAGCGGCAAAAATGTAAAAGTTTAAAAGTTCAAAACGAACAATGAAAGCTTTTAATTTAAATAATTTTCTTTTATTTTGAAGAAATAGTCAATAACATATAATAAGCAATATTATTCCCGATACAACATTGAACAAAATAATTAAGTATATAGCAAAGTTTCATTGGATTAATTCAAGTCTTTATCATGGACCAGGAGAACTCCTTCTTGTACATGCCGTAGACGAGCCAGTACAGCAAATTGAACAGGGCAAAGGTCATCGGGAAGGCAACGCGTGCCACTCGATCTATTAATGATATGCTATTTACATACTGAACGCCACGCCCCTGGGCGCTCTTCTCCGCAGCGGCGTCACGTTCGCGCTGACGTCGAAACTTCACATCGCCCTTCAGACAGAGCCACATCTGGTACATGCGCGAGAGCACGGGCGGATCCGTTTGTGTGGTTCGCTCCATGGTGGAGGCGTGCGATGATTGTTTGGGGTAGACCTGTCCCGGATGCTGGCTTTGATTCTGTCAAAATTGAAATAATCGAAATGAACATGTGCAGCTCAAGAATTCAAATGGATCCACTTACACTGTAGATGGAACAGCTGAAGGTATTGCGCTGCCTGGCCAGATGCTCGCTTGTGATCTCATTGAGCTCCGCAGGCATGGGCAGTGGCTCACAGTGCAGCTCGTCGTGGTCGGCAAAGGCGGCAAATGCATCGGTGTCCGATTGTGGCGGTTCACTGTCATCGCTGGCCTCGGCGGCATCGGCAATTTCGCCAGCGGAGTAACCCAAGGCGGAGCCAATGTCTTCCCATTCGTCGTCGAGGCGTGGTATCTCGCCGCTGCCCAGCTTCGTGAAATAGTGCACGCCCGCGAATTCCAGTAAGGTGGCAATGCAATAGAGGAAACTCATCAACAGAAACCAGTCCAAGGCCGTTGCATACTTCACCTTGGGCAGATCGGTGCGTGAGTCCAGACTAATGGTGGACAGTGTGAGTACGGCGGTAACACATAGGCCCACACGATCGCTGGTCGCCTCGCGATGTATCCAAAACGAGACCCAGGACAACACCACAATCAATATGCAGGGTACATAGACCTGTGGCACATAGAAAGCTTTGAGCAAGTGCATCCTCTATGATCACACAACTCTATATAATATCGATATATCATCACCCTTGTGTGACCATTGCGATCGACATATGTAATAACCTTATACAATCACACTATAGGATCGTTCTTTACGATCATCCTATATGGTAACCTTATGTAATCACCCTATACGATCGCCTTATATGATCATCGATCGATCACTCACCTGTATAAGAAAGTAGCCCGTGTGCCGCTTCAGATTGAAGGCCACGTGCAGCACGGAGAACTGACCCTCGCGTCGCGTCGAGGTGAAATTACGATGCATCATGCTTATCAGATCGAACTGATTCAATGTCATGCCCGGTACAAAGGAGACGGCATCATTCTGATTCTGCCACTCGTAGACCAGCTGTTGATTCGTATAGCCATCTGTGCGGAAAATATGGAAAGTTGGATAAGTGGAAAATTGTTGGAGGTAGCTGTGCAACATACAGCTGCCTATGATGAGTGGGCAGGACTGTCGATCCATTGGAAAGTTCTTTAGCTCCATGGGGCAGGTGGCCTTGATGGTTAAGCTATGCATATATACAGATAAAAAGAGCTATATAAATCCACTTTACCATAATATGTAGTTGTTCGATCGACCTACCGCATTGAGTAGAGTATGCCGCCATCCTGGTCCAAGCGCAGCAGCTTATTGGGCACCGTAATGGTGTGTATGTGCGAGTGTTTGCCATTGTAGAAATACGTATCGGGTCGCCAGATCTTGTCCAGCATTTTAATGCTCAGCGACAGACTATTTATCGGACCCTGAAAACTCAAACGCTTATCCCGCCAATACTGCCGGAAATAACAATCCATGGAGTAGTCCATGTCCAGCTCCGATACAGGACCCATGCTGCGTATCAGTATATTAGTGCGTACTACCGTCGGCAGACCCTGCCCGTGTGTGGGTAGCTGTGATTGCTCATATCGCTTCAAGAGGTTCTCCAATATATTCGATATGTTGCGACTCAAAAGATCGGCGGGTGCAACGCGTGGCTGCATCAGATTTGCCACAACGAAGGCGCCGCCGCTGCTGCTGCTCTCGTTTGCATACCTCCGACTGAGGCGACGACTGGCCAGAATGGATGCAGTTGCTCCCGTGGGTATGGCCCGAAAGGATTCATATATGCGATTGGCCTTGAAATCCTTGCTTATCTTTGGCATGGTCGGCTTAGACCCTCCTGCATCTACACTCCAAAATGCGCCCATGCTGCACCCAGGTATATAGAACAAAAAATGTATTAAGATTTAGCTTTCGAGATGTTAAACCACAATCCAAAGCAACTAAGAGCATGATGACATAGTCATTTGGGGCTGCTCAAATGTTACCAGGGCTGCAAACACAGAGCCACCATTGTTTTTGGCACTCGAAGTGGTTGCTGTAATTAAACACTTGAGCTGCAGTTGCATGTAAAGCGACATAGAGTAAGGGTATCTGCCAGTGGAACTAAACCTTCATTATATTTTTTAATATTTGATTTTTTGAATAGGGTTTACTAAAATAGATTTTTCTAAAAATAAAACTTAATTGAAACTTTGATTGATTCAAACTTCTGACTTTGGATTTTAATATAAAACATATCTATCTATATCACGATATATGGCTTGCCTTAGCGAATATGCCTGAAACAAGGCCGCAAATGTAGGGTAGTACAAAACACTGTAACACTTTGAGGACAAAGCAACTAGAAAAGGACAAACAACGAATACAAACGCAAAGTGCACAAATAAACGGCGTTTTGCAGCATGACAAAAGAATGCTTAGGATAATTTGAATAAAAGTGTGAATATGAGTGTGAATATGAGTGTGAATTTTATGCGTGCTGGTGTGCGTAAGTTTATGAGTGTGTTGTTGCATTTGCTGAGTGCTCATTTTGTTAATGCAGCACATAAAACCTGCAACACATTCAACAAAAATTTTCGAAATTGAAACATTAAGCATACGCATCGTTGTGCGATGGATATTGATGGAGCTTCAATGGAAATTGAATACTTTAAGTGGCATATAGCTTTTCTTACATTTAATGAATATAATATGAATATGATTCATATTTATATTCATATGAATGTAATCTGTTTTTCATGATATAAATTATATTCTTCATATTTTTTATATATTTTTTTGTGTTTTGAAAAATCTACAAAATTTTTACACAATTTATCAAAAGGGTTCTTAAACGTACTTTTATTGCCAGTAAGGCGTATGTTTCAGATTTACTACTAGGCCAGTATTACTAGCATTCGTAGGCGTGGTCGGCCTCATTAAATGAATCGCGCATACGACTGTTGGGCTAGTGCTAGGGCTAGATAATGTGAACTTCTTGTTCGTTTAACTAGGCTCAACGCAACTCACTGGAGAAACAGTGCCTTCTGTAGTTGTGCCACACCTGTGCTTTGTGTGTGTGTGACTGTGAGTGTGGATGGGTGTGTGTGTGTGTGTGTCGTGTGTGTTTACTGGCCGCGGGTGCTTGCCTACTGTCAGCTTTTCAACTGCTTAATGCAAAACAAAACCTACAATAACGACAGTGTTACAATGTTGTGTGTGTTATTCAGTTCAGGGTCTTCCATACGACCGCCGTCAATGCTTTACTCTATATGGTAGATATATGTCACTATATAGTAAGTATGATGCTGGGGCAATCTTTTGCGTTTCATGCGTGCCTCACGGCTGTCCGCACGTTTGTATCTCTGTCAGTGTTGCTTTCGAAGTCGATGTCGATGTTGATGTCGATGTTGATGTCGATGTCGATGTCATATGACCCCCGGGGTCTGACAAGTTGTATACAAGTGTTGTCCTGCCCGCTGTTAATTACTTCCTTTGATTTTGTCTCGTTACTTCAAATGTTATCATAGAGCATTGAATATTTTCGAATGCATTGAAATCACTAATATTTTGCATGCTATAGATAATCTATAACATCTTTAAATCTTATATATGATCTGCAGTCTTATCAAATATATCAATTTTGGGTTTCGTCAAAAGAAATTTCATAAAAGTCAATATTAATTGAATTTAAACATATTTTAATTATAAAGATTTATTATATTATATATAGTTTAATAGATTTTAGATAACATTTGAATAAAGTAGCTTTTTTATAAAAAAATGAATGAAATGAATATGCTGCTTTACTTAATTCATAAAGAGAGAGTCTTTTAAGGCGATGTAGCTCTATCATACCACGTATAATCTTTTGTATAGAGTATCTAAAAATGATATATAGGTATCTACAAAAATATGTGTTTGTATAGATCTAAATAATCTATATATGCTTGCTTAAGACAATTCTATCCATAATATTTTCATTGGAGAATCAATACGTTCACATGCATAAATATATTACAGAAATGTATAATAGAGTATATATTCAATATGTTTTAGTCTCACTAGATGATGCACATACTGTTTAGTTAATGTACATATAGTCGATGAAAAGTAAGGGTGGTTTTTGCTCTGTTTCGTCATTTGCCACTTGTAAATTTGCGCAATGTTTAGAGCCAAAAAAAAAATGACGAGAAAATGCTTGATTCGCAAAATAATTTAGCGCCAAAAGCTAAGGTATATGTTTGTGTGTGTGTGTGCGTATATATGTTTGGCTTTTAGAGTGAGTGTTTAAGTGAGTCTATGCATGTAAATATATGCTTACTTTATGCTAACATTGCTATAGGTTCAACTCAACGAGAATATCTGAACCTTTGATGCTGATCTTAAATATACGCCAGATATGTGTATACTATATGTGCTTACATGCTATAAAATATAGCTTATGTATAGGATTAGGGGCATAGGGTTTATAAGATATTAAAGATGCACTCAAACCAAAGACTGGTAAAGATTGGTATTCATAATTAATGTAGCTAAAGATTTCGATCTTAAGTTGACAGTATGGAAATTTCTCGAATATCTAAGCTTTAAAGAGCACATACTTTGCTTTAATTTGGTTGTTGTATTTTTTTTTGTTGTTGTTTTTTTTTATATGAATAAATGAGTGAATTGCTGTCATAATTGGGGACACGACACATTGATGCTGCGAAGCAATCAACTTAAGTTGGCCAGAACCACTCCCAGTTGGTATTAGGGTTGGGGCACTTCCCTGTCTGAGGGCATGTGTCTCGTTGATTCCCACAACCAATCCACTTGACCGCATCTGACAGTTTTGCAGCTAATGCAGCTCTATTGGCAATTGCTGCATAAGCTAAGCTATAAGCATATTGCATGCGAGTCACCAGAGTCAGAGTGGATGAATAAAGATGTGGGGGAAGGATGGATAATTGTGGTCAAGAGCTTGCTGTGGAGAAAGATAAGGGATGTGGGAAGAGAGGGAGGCTGTTGCTACTTACCAAACTAAAATTGCATAGGCTCGTTGAAATATCAGCATATTTTATATATATATTTTTTTTAATGCTAATGCAATGCGTTCCTTTAATAGTTTATTAAAATGTTTGAAAGACTTAAAGACGGTCGTCGAAGTTTTGTTTAAGTCCTTGTTATAGTGTTCGAATAATCTATCACCAGAACCTTAATCAAAATTGAATTTGTTGATGTCGCCGTTACTGGCAGAAGAGAAATTCCGTTAGCTGATGTGTTGCACGTTCGCCGTCTGCAACCAGACAAGACGAGCAGCTGCAGCATAGACAGTGCCTAAGTCAGCTCTGGCTTGGACTTTTTTGGCTTTTGGCATGCGCACAGCATCCATCATAACCTCTGTGTCTCTGTCATGTTGTGTGCGAGAGTATATTTGTGTGCTTCTATGTATATGTAGATGTGTGAGCGTATGTGCTTGTCCAGTGGTCTGCTTAAGTAGAAAGTTGCAGACACCGCCTGCATTCCTTGCTATTTCATTCATCAATACTTCTGCCACGGCACAGATCCATGTTTTTCCCCTATGCTCGGTTGAATGGCCAAATGTATAACACGCATTCACCCGAGAAACATAGATACATTGTTTTTATGAAACAAAGATAAATTGATACATTACATCTTTGATATATAGATGCATAGATACATTATAGATATGAAAAGGTACATCACACCTTTGGTACACTTATACATAGATACATTACATATGCTACATTATATACAGATACATATAAACATAGATACATTGTATCTATGCAACAAAGATACTTAGATATATTATATTTTTGAAACATAGATACATAGATACATTGTATCTATGGAAAGTTTCAAAGATATACAACATCTCTAACACATAGATACATTATATCTTTGATACGTAGATGCATAGATACATTAAGGATGTGCAAAGGTACATCACATCGCTGATACACTTTTATGTTGATACATAAAAACATAGATACATTATATCTATTCAACAAAGATACATAAATATTTCATCTTTGATACTTCATCTTTGATACATTGACACATAAATGCATTGTATCTATAGAAAGGTACGAAAATACACTATATACCTGACGTATAGGACCGTCTATCTCTAATGCATAGATAATTTATATCTATGTTATAATGAAACATTGAACTTTTGATATAAAGGTATATAGTGTCTATGATATGAAAATACGTAGATACATTAGACACATTAAAGCATATTAAAAATTTCGTTGTACTAGACATACTTACAGTATTCGCAGTAATATGTAGATAAATTTCAACAAATAAAACACATTTCTTGTAGGAAATCAACAAATCTTAAGTTTTTATTTATATACTATATTCATTAAGAATTACCCCTATAAGATCAATGTAATTGCAGCTGTTCCAAGTCACAAACAGCTTCAAGTAAATATTGCATTTTTTTAGTACATTTTTCGAAAACCAATTAGAAAATTAAATAAAATTATATAAAAAAAAAATGTTATCATACTATGCTTATTATTCTTATCACATTAAAGCCCAAATCAACATTTCGATTTTTATAGTGGAGTTCGTTTATGCAGGACGAGCATAATTTAGCGATAGTATCTGTAAGTAAAACAAAATTTATGAATTAGTATCAGAGTTTGAATGCTCGAAAATGTATATTAAATGCATACTATTTTGCAGCCCTGTGTCTGAGGCTGTGGGGAAGGTCTCATAGATCTCACGAATATCAAGGATCTTACTGATCATATAACTCCAAATCTTATCGAGTTGCCAAAAAATTATTAAAAACTAGTTCAAATAATATTGAATTTTACATATTTTTTCAAAAAAAATTGTTCT
>JBANCZ010000163.1:0-51660 GCA_037040025.1 Sphaerogastrella javana | reverse complement strand
ACCGAAAATACTATACAGCTCCGAAAATCCATATCACACCAGAAATACTATTCAACTCCAAAAGTACTATACTTCCCATATGATATGGATTTTCGGAGCTGTATAGTATTTTCGGTGTCATAGCAGTCAGAGTTTGTCAGCCTGCGTTTTGGGTGCCGTAGCAGTCAGAGTTTGTCAGGCTGCGTTTGGGGTGCCATAGCAGCCAGAGTTTGTCAGCCTGCGTTTTGGGTGCCATAGCAACCAGAGTTTGCCAGCCTGCGTTTTGGTGCCATAGCAGCCAGAGTTTGTCAGCCTGCGTTTCGGGTGCCACGTCAGCCAGAGTTTGTCAGTCTGCGTTTCAGTGCCAGTCTGCGTTATATTTACTCTACGGTACAGTGTGTGTCCGACTGTTCTGTTTCCTAATACCATTTTCGTTCAGTGTTTTGTGTTGCAAGATGCTTGGGTATTTGTTGATTTGCGATGCCGCACACGTTTCATTTTTATTGACCAAGTTTGGGGTCGCGTTTATTGCCGCATAATTGAGTAAATATTATGAATGAAACTGATAATCTTTAGCCATTTACCATTTGATATCCAATGTTTATAGCTGATTCTCTCTATGTATGTGTGTCCAGATGATTGACAATGCATATGGTTACATGCTGAGCATTAATAGATACATTCATTGTTCTTCATGATCTATATTTTGAATATGCCTACATATTTACACATATTTTCATTTATAAATATATTAATTACCATATATTATATTTATATTTATATACGCATACATTTGAAAGCCAAAATATAATAAAATTTTGAATTTTGTCTAGCTGAGATTCATCCTGTAATGGAAAGAGTCAAATTCCATTGCAGCACGCTGAAGAATGTATGCGTAAATCAATTTACAGAAATTTTGAATAATTTTCAAATACTTGCACTAGGCCAAAGCCACTCAAGATACATTCATACACACACTCACATATATATATGTATATATATATATATATATATAATCTGGCATCTCAGTTTGCTGCCTATTTGAGGGCGACTTGGTAAATGCCAGCATTTCATTGTGTTTGAGCCAAACATGGCTAAGATGGCATCAGATGGCTGAATGGCAAATAGAGCGCAGTTGGCCTAGACATTAAACCAACACACGTACACACACACACGTACACACACACACACATACACACACACAAAAACACTCGACCACATATACAGGAACACGCACAAATACACAGAACAATGATGATTGAAATGCAGCGTGTAGAATGTTTTACCAAATGCGTCAATTTACAGGCGGCACACGCAACGGTAAACAGACACATACCAAAGAGAGAGAGAGGTAGAGGGAGAGGGAGAGATAGGGAATGAGAGAGAGAAAGAGTGTGTGAGAGAGAGAGAGAGACAGTGTGTGTAAGTGGCGTATATTACTTTAGCAAGTGTATAGGAGTCAAGACTTGACCGAGTGTGCCGCCTCACTAGTTACAACCTGAGCGTGATGAGGTCGTTCTGGTACTGTTATCCCCCTTGGTTTGTGGGTGTGGATGTTGGCGTTAGTGTGGGCATGGGCGTGTTCATGGCTGATACGCAATGAACGTAACACGAAGTGTCAGGCGATCCGTTACCACTTCAAAAATTGTGTGAATTATGAACTGACTCCGTTTTCGTATTCGTTGACGCTCTGACCCATAACGCTTGCCAGCTTGAATTAGCCAGGCAATCAAATTATGCAGACACTTGACATTGAGCTTGTGGTCGTGATGATGAGGGTGGTGGTACCACGGATGGTGGTTGATGGTGGATGAGATGGCGTTGATGTTGTTTTTTTGGTGGGTAGACATTCTGGCGGTTGTACAGCCAGTGCCGGCACTCTAAGAACTCCAAATATCGTCAGCACGCTTGACGCCAGAATGGCAAAAACTATTTGCACCCACTTGAAGACGCGCCGCAGAGCAGCAAATGAGCCGCAAGTCGTGGCCATAGCTACAAATGCCAAAAATGGGCAACCAAAATTGACGACAAGCGAAAATAGTCGACAAAACGGAAGCAGCAGCCAAAGGGCAAGACAGCACTTCTCCTCAAAGAGGCAGCACAGATATGAAGCCCAACTGAAAGATACGGTGGGGTAGCGCTACCCTGTCAGCCATTCGAATTGCCATTGCCCTTTAGACATACTTACCCAAACAGCATCTACTGATTCGGCATGCAAATGGCGCACCAACAGCGGAAGTGAAAAGCAAACAGCAATAACTAAGAAAAAAAAAGTCAAGAAAATCAAAAAAGAAGCTGGTAACGATAAAGTATCAAGGACGAGAGCCAAAGCAAAGAACGTCACGAACAACAATATTTGACTGCTACTTTCAATATGACTGCTGCCAACATCCGATATTAAAGATACCCCAAATTGTATACTACTATCAACAATCGAACTTTAAAATTCTTATAATAATATTCAATGATACATTATCCATTAAGTAGTTAACCTACCAAGCTATTGATCAAGAACAAAACTCCAAATATTATTTACGGTTTAGACCGTTAAGTGATATTATTGTTTGTCTGTTGTTGATGCTTTTGTTAGCCTCGGTGTTGATGTTGCCGTAGTACAGCTGTAGAAAGTTCTTGTTACACATTGAAGTTCGGTTGCTTCTGTCGGTGTCATTGGCTCATTTAGCACACGTGCCGCGACTGAGGCATCCTTTGGTGGCGCCGTCGAGTCCATGACGTCAACAATTTACCCGCCAAGTTGAACTTTACCTTTTTCGCACACAAATCGCTCTTTCACCTGAACCAATGCTTGACCTTGGTGGGTTAGTGTCAAGCGTATTCGTGGCTTAATTATTTTTACCTTCGGTATGCATAACTGATAAACAGATACAACAAAAGGGGACACAAAACTTTGAAAATAACAACACGAAATTTATAAAAATTTTTAAAAACAATGTTTAAAAATTTAGTAGTTTTGTAAAATAAAAACCTGTTGCATTATGTCATTTCTGTCCATTATTTATTGTGTTTGAAAGTATTTCATTCACTTACCATTTGCACTTAACTCTACAGGGTATCGGTTAACGTTTAACCACACATGAGAGTACAATGAACCCAAAAAGAAAACGAAGAAGTGTTCAGCTGGTCTGTGTAGTTGTTTGTTCCTCATTTTATTTGCCTCTCACTTTTATTACACGCAATTTGTTTTCATTCCGTGCGGCAATCAGTACCAAAACGAGAAAAAAGAGAAAGAAAGAAATACAGTGAGACAGGCAAAGACAAAGACACAGCTTGAGCAGAGCGATGGAAGAGTCGATGTGAGTATGGGATCGGTTGGAGGTGGCACATGCCGCGGGTGATAGGCAGGCTTTTGGCATATCAAAAAGTTGAAATGGTGAAACATGAATACATGGCGCATTGAGGCAACTTCCCGTAGAAACGGCACAAGAAGGCTGCAGGATATCTACAAAAATTAAAAAGTACGAGTCGAAATGAAACCAAATAAAGACATTCCACACTTTCAAAGCACCGCATTTTTGTTGATACCCTTCAAGCAAAGTGCATAACTGCTATAAATTTGAAGTCATTTGCAAAAGAATTTTCAAGTAATTTACCAAAAAAAAAAACCGAAATCCCTAAGCCGCATTTGCACCTGCTCTAGGCCTAAACATTTACGAGAGAACAAAATATATTGGCAATTCTTAGGAAAATACATTAACAAGTTTATTGCCAGCAACATTTTACACTTTCCCTTATTTGAATCTTCTCTAAAACATCAAAGCCGCAATAGAAACTGAAAGTTTCGGACCGCTTTCAAAATAGTTTAACTGAAATTTGTATTATTTTTATTTGATAAACCTGAATTGAGCATAAAGTTGTAAAAGTCAAATACGTTTGAGTAAAATGTTAAGAATTTGTGGAGATTAAGATTCTAAAACTGCCGTAAATATTGTATTAAAATCAAATATAAAATCTGTATATAATCTTAAAAATGGTAGCTCTAATTGAATTTCTTTAAAAGATATAAATATCTGAAAAGAAATAAATACTAATTCCAATCCCTTTGAATGAAATGTTAAAAATTTGTGAAACTTAATAATCAAAATATAAAATATTTATTTAAATTTATATTTATTAAAATTTATATTTATATTTATAAAAATTTATAAATAACATCTCTAAACAAATATCTTCAATAGATAGACAAATTTGAAGAGAAAATAAATTTGATAAATATGAAGTCCACTTTTCGATTTGAATGAAGTTTTACAAATTTATTAAACTAAATAACTAACATATTTCTAGGGTTTTTATATAAGATATTTATTTTAATTTTGAAATGGCATCCCTAATAAAATTTCCTTTGATACAATTGATAGAGGAGTTTCAAATTACTTGACAATGTGATTATACCCTTTGCATCAAGCATCTAAAAAAATTCAAAAGACAACTGAGTACAAATATGGTGCATAAGATGAAGAAACAAAAGAAAACAAAAAAAATGGTAACAGTTACAGGAACAGCAACGAGAATAAGTTGTTGGGAGTCGCAAAGGAGGCGCCACAAGGCGTCACAGCGTGCGGAAATGGATGACGCGCCCCGCAGTATGCATGTGTCCTGTCGTTGTCGTTGTCGTTGTCGTTGTCGTATTTGCTGTAGTGTGTCCTGTCGCTTCCACTGTATCCCAGTCTTACCCGCTTTTCACTTATCCAAGAGAGAAAGAGAGAGAGATAGAGAGGAAAATCCAAGACCTAGCCGCTGAACATTTCATTACATAAATTTTGTTGAATCGCTTGGAGGCTTGGTAGCTCGTTTTGGTGGCCTTGTTGCTTAATTCCTTACATATTGCTGTTTGTTCTCGTTATTGTTGGAGCTTGGTTGCTTTTTTAGAAAGAACAAAATAAAATAAAATAAAGAAAGACAACGTGTACACATATAGTACATATACATACTATATAAGATTCAAACCATGCACGATAAACTTTGTCGTGGAGTTCGTTACGACACTCCAAAAGCCATTGCCATCGACTTTCACAGACGTTTTGCCATCAAACTTATCAAAAAAAAAAAAAAAACAGAGAGAATAGAAGTGAAGAGAAGAAAATTCACTTCACTGTGCTCCGCTTTTGCGGCCGCTATTTGAAGACCCATCCCCCCGCCCCCCCGTATCCGTCATGCCATAGTCTGACGGTACTATCACATTGCGATTGTCAAGGCTTACGAGTTGGAAAGCTCTTTTGTTTTTCTCAACTCACTGCAAAAACAAAAGCAATAAAAACCGGAATCTACTTAGCTGTTAAGAATCTATTACATGGAAGCCACTCTCAAAGCATGATATAGTACCAGCCAAGTTAGAAAGAGACAAAGCAAACGCGAGAGGCCAAAAAGAGTGAGATTGAAAGTGAGAGTGAAGTAGGAGAATGAGAGGGGTTTTCGTACACTTAACTCGCGATTGTCAAAACTTTTCTGACTGCCACAACTCAACTCAACTCGACTCGACTGAACTCAACTCAACAAATTTTTTCCATTTTTCATTTCGTTTCCATTTCACATATTTTCCTTTTTAATATGCTAATTACAAGACAAATGAAAACTTCCCTTAACTCGCAAATTCCAATTAGATGACATGCACGTATGAGTACTCATACTTGTTTATGCCATCCCACAAAGAAAAAAAACAGAAAACAAAAAAGAAAACATCTTTCAACCTTTCAATCAACCTTTTACACTGTCACACAAAATTATATAGTCATTTTCTTCTTCTTTACTATTTTACATACATTTAGATTAATTTAATATTTTTATATATATATTTTTTTTTTTTTTTTAAATCTTATACACATATTAAACATCAGATATACATTAGATGCGTACGTTTTAGCGCTAAATTTCTGACTTCATTTTAATCATAATTTGAATTGAAGATGAAAGCTCCAAAACTGAAACAGTAATACGAAATTTCAAAATGCTTCGAATTCAAACCAAATTGAATTAGACACATCACATATGGGGAGCTTGATCTGTTTGTTTGATGTAGATTTGAAGATTTTGTACATGCATGACAAGCGTTTATTTGTACATATATCCATTAATACGGCATAAGACTAAGGTGGATTTAATCTAGCATATATATTTGTCAAACATTTCCTGGCTTCAAGTTTTGTGAGAAATCGTGGCGCCCCCCAAAACAAGTTACATAAGCCGCAAAAAGATACAAAATTGTCGCAATATTTGTTAATATTATTGTTGATGTTTATGTTGATGTTGTTGTTGTTGTTGTTGTCATTTTATTCATTTGTATTGAAAGCGCCACTCAACTGGGGCTTGACAACTTGTTGCTTCAGCTTCAGATTCAACTTCAGCATCGGCGGCAAATATGTAAATAATATGAAACGTGCAACATTTGCTGCTAATCCCCCAAGCGAAAAGCAGCCTTGCCCCCTCCGAAAAAAAAGACAGTTGACTATAAGGCATAAACACTCACACACACAAAACACTCACACAAACTCAGCCAAAAAATATTCACAAAAACACTCACACACAGACATAAGTAGGTTTTATGAATATTACATACAAAATATGCCACTTGAATGAAAGTCTGTAAAATGTTACCAGTATGCCACGCCTACAATTGAGCAGCAGCCGCCCCAATGTCTTCAAAATATAACAAAAACAAGTTTAAATATTGGCGTATGTGTGTGTGTGTGTTTGTGTGTGTATTGTTGTGCGTAGAATATTAAAGAAAGTTTAGAGGCTGCGAGGAGCAACGCGTCGTATGCGCAATATAACGCATACGTCGCTTTATTTTGACGACAACTTGTCACTCACTTTGCAGTTTGCTGCCTCAATTGTCAATCCCTTTTTCGAAAATAGGCCTAAGCATATGCTAGAATAGACACACAAAAGAGACAGGATAATGGGATTGGCAATATGCATACTTATATATAGGGTTATATGGTAAGAGATGGGAACTGCTTTAATGGCTTTTGGGTCGCTGGCAATAAAACGTGACTAAATGCTTAACGATTATTCAAGTGTGGCAAGAGTCTCGTATTGCTAAAGTTTTGCCAGGTGTAACTTTTAAGTGTGAGTAGTTAGATATTTGTATGTA
Source organism: Sphaerogastrella javana (assembly GCA_037040025.1). Lineage (NCBI taxonomy): Eukaryota > Metazoa > Arthropoda > Insecta > Diptera > Drosophilidae > Sphaerogastrella > Sphaerogastrella javana. Next base: position 44,573 of record JBANCZ010000163.1, on the reverse strand, counting down.
CACACACACATAGATATATACACCATATATGTATGGTATGTGTTCAAGGTGCTTGCGTGCCTGCAATCATTGTGCCTGACACATTGAGAAACTTGCTCTTTACGCTCTCCTTTTCTACAGTCCTTTTTTTATGCCCTGCACCCATGGAATGGTTGAGCAAGGGTATAACACGTTCAATGCTATATAATGCAACCGTCAAAGTTTCACCCATATGGATAAACATGCAGCTACATATATTTATAAGTATAATATATTTATTTATAAAAATATACCTAGATCTCCTGTTCAGTGTATACATTTCTATGTCACTTTGCCTATTTGTTCGATTAAGACAATCTGATGGGATTTTTTTTTTTACAATTTCCTTATTCGTATTCTTTTTTGGGTCATTCAAAAAGGGGTGTGCCTTGAGTGCTTGAAACCCCCATTTTGAATTAACTAAACCATCGATAAACACTGGTTACCGAAGAAGCAAATGATGGATAATATTTCAAAAACCATATTATATATTGTTCCGTAGGTTTTCCAACCAAAAAACATTAAGATCCCTTTATAACTATTTTCCATTTTTATTACAAAAGCAAGTGTAATGAAATATAACTTTATGTACAACTGTATCAATTAATGAGAAATATAATTCTTGAAAAAATTCGTATTCATCTCCATTAGATTGCACATATAGAATCCCAGTTCTTTTCGGTCAATAGGATTTATGGAATAGAATTGGAAAAAAGACTATAGAGCTATGGGTGGATATTGTATGCGCTAGCATCGCTAGATGCCAAGTGTCCGACTGATCCGTTAGATTTTCAACTGCTGTCACATACTAGTGCGAGTAAGTGCGTGAGTGTGTGTGTGTGTGTGTGTGTCAGCTTTATGTGGAGTAGGACAACCAACATGGCGGCGTTGACGTTGTCATCAAGCGTCAGAGTCGCAGTCATTGTCTGCCGTCACCCAAGCCCTCTACCACCTTTACCTTTACCTTCGCCTGACTCCCGCTTCATCCCTTTCCCGTTCCCGTTCACACATACACACCCACACAGACAGACACGTTTGTGTGACTGTCATTTAAAGCGGCATAAAAATGATGACAACGTTGCCGGGCATCAGCTGCAAACGGCATCATCATCGGCTTTTCCTCTTTACAAGTACTCTACACATACACATATATAAATATACATATATGTATATGCATGTGTCGCTCAATGTAACCCCTCGCTAGTCTGTCTGTCTGTCTGTCTGTCAGCCATTATTGTTAGAAACATAATAAATATGCAGGCATTTTTAAATAGCATACATTTTTATGGCTCTAAAGCTCCTGACTTAAGGTAATTAAGGCAGCAAATGTGGAGCATAGGCATATATAATGTGTACATGCAAATATCCGAAAGCACTTCCAGCAACCTTCGATCAAGTCTGATTCATTTATAAAATACCAAAATTTTATTTTGTGCAAATCTCTTTGATTAAATTAAGCTAAAAGCTTCCACAGACAATTTTATATACATATACATATATTTAAGGTTGTACAAGTTGAAGCTTATATTTAAATCATAAGTAGCTAACTGAAAGCTTTCATATGCTTTTAGCACCTTTCATCATGCACATCGGAATTATGACTGATTAAAAGAAGCTTTCTAATAAAAGATGCTTAATAAAGCACTTATAATGCCAAGCACACAAACGGTTGCTGATGCTGCGACAGATTTCATTAGAAATTAATCCTATATTTAAGCACATTTTACTTAATCCTATCCCAAAACCGCTCATGAACTAGTTCAGTGAACTGAACTAAACATTTAAACACACATACACACTCAAACACACACACACACATACACATATATATGGGCACGCAGTCGGAGCTCTATACTTAGTTTCATGCTTATTAGTTCTCTGTAAGACCCATAATCCAGTCACTTTTCCTGAGCGCTGCATGGATAATTTTCTGAATTCACCATATTGAAGGCAACACACCAAAGGTAACAACAACAACAACAACAAGCTCAGTAACAGCAACAACATAAACAGAATGTTACCGTCGCACAGGTCCCACACGTGGCTGAATGCGATTCGGGAGTACGAGGAGCAGGGAGTGCTGGAAATATGCGCGCTAGGGCATAAAATATCACGTTTATAAAATGCAGAACGCTGCGAAAGACAGCAGAAACACCAACGACAACAACAACAACAAGAACAACCACAACAACAACAACAAAATTATCCTAGCCACCTGACAATACTGCTTGTGTAAAATATATAAACATCGGGTATATTAGCGCATAGGTTCTTAACCTCTATAAATTAAAAATATTAAAAATTAATATATTTACAATTTGAAAATAAACATAAAATTAAATCTATATATTAAAAAATTAAAATATAATTATACATATTAAATTAAATATATATAAATATAAACATTTAAACCTAATTATTTCTCAAATTATCCTAAAATCTTGAAGCTTGGTATATATAATATATATAATAAGATAAATTGTTTTATAACATATATATTTTTTTTTAATAGAATATACTCTATTAAAATTCTAATATTAAAATTTTAGTCTTTAGACTAGAATATACAGATACAGCAGGATTTCAAAAATATTGCCATCTACATCAAATTAATAAATTTAAATATTACATAACTAATCTTAGTACTATTACTCATAATAACTAATAACTAATAATACTATTCCATCAGATTTGGTAAATTATAATCAAAAATTCGAATCATTTCATTGTAGCAACAATAATAATCAATAACTGGGCATAATCAAAATAATGGGATCTTAAGTATATAAAAAAAAAAAAAAAAAAATACTAGCTAATCAAAAAATATTTCAATATTTAAAAAAATACTAATAATAATAAGAATAAGGTAATTTTGTACAAATTTTTCATTTTATGAATATTCTTATATTTTGATGATAAAAATAATTTTAAATACTATATATATATATTTAATAGGTTTGTCTAAAGGGTATATATATGTATGTAATATATAAAATATATTGTATGTATATATGTATATATAATGTTTGTATGTATGTATGAATGATTGTATTCGTATACATATATATAAATTGTTATTTCATTTTGGTGTCGATGCGGTTGCTGTTAAGTGGCTCACACATGCCGCCACCTGTGCCAGCCACGCCCATTTCTACACTTTCCCTCACACACACACACACACACACATGCACACACCTACACGTATACATATATAGATATGTAGTGTGAAAACATGAGCTGGAAACAAGCAAACATCTGCCTGGTTTTTGGTCTGTCTGTCTGTCTGTGTCCATGTGATGGTCCAATAAATAAGTAAATGCGCGGCCTACACACAAAGCCACACACACACACACACAGACGTCTTCTGTGTGTGAGTGTGTGTGTGCTTGGAATCCTTGTGTTGATTAGAAAGTATGCATTGGCATTGGCATAACGGCAACAACGTAAATCAATTAGTTTTCCACATGACAAGGCGACGTTAAAAGACCTTACACATGTATAAACACCCGTATAAACCACCTGTATGTGCAGATGCCAATCCTTGTCTGCTTTCCTCTATATGTATATATATAAACGTGTTTGTGTGTGCGTGTGTGTGTGTGTGTGTGTGTGTTCGTAAGAACTTTGCCCAAAAGTTTACGACAAGCACCTTAAAATCCCAGCAACATCAGCTATTTAAGCAGCATTATTTGGGGCATAAACACGGCGTAAGCCCCACGCAAAAAAACATGAAAAAAAATAATTAAAAATTAAAAAACAAAACAAAATGTATACACATATATGTTATGTATTCAAGTATTTGTTTGTTGTTAAAAAAAAAAAAAAAAAAATATAGAAAGGAAAACGGATGCGACAAAACAAGGTCAGGCAGTGAAAACTCATTAAAATGAACACTAATAAGCTTTGGTTCGCGGCCCAAAAACGGAAACTGCAGCAGCGATAACAAAGTTGCAGCAGCAACAACAACAACAATAACAACAACAACAACAGCAACAACAGCAACAGCAGCAACAACAACAACAGCAACAACAGCAGCACAACAAATGTCACTTGATGCAAAAACAGCTCCTGCTGCTGGCAAGGCTTCAACTGCTGATGTTGCTGCTGTCGCTGTTGCTGTTGATGCTGTTGTTGCTGTTGATGCTGTTGATGCTGTTGATGCTGTTGTTGCTGTTGCTGTTGCAGTTACTGTTGCTGTTGCTGTTGCTATTGTTGTTGATGTTGTTGATGTTGCTGTTGTTGCTGTTGTTGCTGTTGTTGCTGTTGTTGTTGTTGCTGTTACTGTTACTGTTACTGTTACTGTTGCTGTTGCTGTTGCTGTTGATATTGTTTTTGATGTTGCTGTTGTTGCTGTTGTTATTGTTGTTATTGTTGTTATTGTTGTTGCTGTTGTTGCTATTGCTGTTGCTCTTACTGTTGCAGTTGTTGCTGTTGCTGTTGCTATTGTTATTGTTGTTGCTGTTGTTGCTATTGCTATTGCTGTGGATATTGTTGTTGATGTTGCTGTTGTTGCTGTTGTTATTGTTGTTGCTATTGCTGTTGCTCTTACTGTTGCAGTTGTTGCTCTTGTTGCTGTTGCTGTTGCTGTTGTTATTGTTGTTGCTGTTGTTGCTATTGCTGTTGCTCTTACTGTTGCAGCTGCTGAAGCTGTTGTTGTTGCTGTTGCTGTTGCTGCTATTGTTGCTGTCGTTGCTGTCGTTGGTGCTGTCGCTGTTTGCTGCTCCTTCAGCTGCTTCGCCTGGCACCCACTCGCACTTGTTTCATTTCATTTCGTTTGTCATTCGCTGTCCATTTCCATTGCGCCCCTCGTTCCTGCAGCTCTCGGTGCTGTTGCACAAAAAGGATTCCGTTGTCCAGTGTCGAGTGGCAAGTTTGTTGATGCCGCGTGGGGGCGGGCAGCGTGTGCCAAAAGGGGGCAACATTTGTTGTAAATGGCTCAACAAATTGTGCAAAACAAAAACAAGCGACAAAAATAGCAGCAACAACGCCAAAACAACAACAAAAAACTTCACGTTTCACGCCAAAATAAAAAAAAAGAAAAACACACGAAAATTTTTGGCAGTGTGACAGAGGGAGTAAATGCACACAAAACGAGAGGGCAAAGTGTAGCGAAAAAAAAGAGAAGAAAACAGGACGAAAAAAAATAGACACAGTACACAGAAATAGAAAGGAGCAAATGATGTGCAACATAAGCGCCTCTTATGTGGGCGTGTTAGTGGGCGTGGCAAAGTGTTGCGAATTGTTGATGCCGCGGTTCAAATGGTGGACGGCAGCAACAGCAACAACAGCAACTGTAACAACAGCAACAATACTAAAATGAATATTTTTAAAACCACTTGGCTAATTAAAGTGACTTGTTATCGATAGGCACATCGATAAGTTTTGAAATAAAGCTCAATTATTTTATATTCATTTTAAAATATTAGCATTTATCAATACCTCACTTCTTTAGATCATATTCCAATTATATAAGAATACATAATTAAATTAAATTATTAAATATTATAATAACAAAATAATAATTACAGTTATCGATATGTTTTGCCAAAATTAGTAAATAATCTCCATTCCAATCTCATCGACCTGTTTTTAAATAACATTTCCGAAGGGCAACAATTCGATCAATTGTTTAAAGCCACTTCAACATCATTAGTTACAATTTACGTAGAATGTAAGGAACATTTACAAAAGTTAAGCAATTGACTATCGATAGCAAATAATTCGATCACATTCAATAGGTGTACATAGAGCTGCCATTTTTTTTTTTCTCGCCAGGGAAAAGTCTTACACAAATGAAGCATCAAATTGCACGAGAAGCAAAGCTAAACAGAAACAAACGACAAACAACTAAAGGAAAATAAAGTATTTTCGATACTTGGTATGGAAAATGGAAAGTGGATGTGTGTGTTTGCATTGGGGGGGGGAGGTGCTGTGTATGTAATATGTAAACTGAAAACAAGATGCAGCAATAGCGTCTATTTTGTCGCCAAACAAGGACAAATTAACGTATTGAGTTAGCTGCAGCACGTACTGAACACAATTGGCTATTAGGAAATGCCTGAGCCAACACCCACACACACACACACACACACGCACACACACTGTTGTTCTTGATATTTCCATCAGTTCGATAGAAATAGAGGGAATACTGTAGCAAAAGCAAACCAAACCAAACCACCAAACTGAACAAAACATAGAGAATTGAGTAAAATGAACCGTACGGTGCCATAGCGTACCGTAATACTATATATGGCATGGAATCGAAGAGTAACATAATAGTAACGGGAAGTGAACATGTGCTGGTTAGACATTTTGTGACAAGGACAAGGACAAACAACTGGCATAGCCTTAAAATGTTGAACATCATTTTTTATTGCATTTTCAGAGAGTTCCAACTGGGTGTTTTGCTTCCCAGACAAAAACTTACACATTTCTTACTTAGCTCGACTTTATTTTTGAAAGAGACTGCTGTTCCACAAAGGGTCCAATGGTTCCAATTGGGATATGTGTATTTCTTCTTTTTTCTGTTTTTTGACCGGGGGTAGTAGGTGCTGGAGGCCGGGTTTGAGTGCCATCCGAAAACTTTTGTAGCCGGTTGTAGGCGTGCCATGGATTGGCGTTGTATACGAAAAGTTTCCGATTTAGCTCCTAAACATGGTAGTGCTAAAAGAGTTTAACTACTTCTGTGGCCAAACACTGAGCTACCAAAAATTACAACAGCAAAAAAACAGCTAAAAAAAAAATAATATAATAAGAAAAAAGTTACCAAAGTTCTCTCATACCCCACTAACATACAGTGGCGACTGACTGGTCTGGAATCCCTGAATCCGCACCTACACGGTCTCTGCTCATGAAAAGTCAACTTAAATGTCAGCTTGTATATATGCTTGTACACCCATCGTACATATATGCGTCTCATTCTACAGTCTGTTCTTTGCGTGTTTATACCCTTTTTATGGGCATCATCATTTCAGCATGAAACGTGTTAATTTAAAGCAAATGCAACACTTAGACAACCTAGACGCTGTTAACATCAACACCAATCATCCAGACATCTGTGTCTGAGGAAATTATTCAACAAATTTTCATGTCATTGTAATTTTATACTGCTAATTTGAAAGATGATATAAACTTATATAGAAGAGGTTCATTGTATGAGAATTTTTACATTATTTTTGATTTGGCAAAGTATTAATGAGGTTTGATCAAATTAAATATATGTTATATTCATAATACGAAACCTAAGTCTATATATCTATGTATTGTATATTTAATATTAAAACAATTCATACGAATTAATATGAGTCCAAAGAATAATTGAATAAATTTACTCTAACTTGTTTAGAAAGTGTTTATATTTTATTTTCTAAATATTTCAACGAATATATAGAGCATTTCGACATAAATGTTCAGTTATATGTTTTGCTAGGAACATTTTGATGTTTCTGTTGTTTGTGTCACTTTTGCCGTTGTCTAACCCAGTTATTGCTTTGTTTGTGTACCATTTGAATGAGTTAAGCTCATTTGATTTGATACTTTTAATGCGACTTTTATATTCGCCAGTTGCGATTTATTGTTCATATTTCTAAGCGTCCAACAGCACAAATTCTGCAGTTTTTTTTTTTTTTATTATTATGTTTTTCTTTTTCATTTGCTTTTTATTTGATTCTAGCATTTTATTTTGTTATATTTTGTTCCCATACAAAACGTGTGATTCATGGAACATAGAGTAAAATCACCACAGGCACAATATTATAATTTTAATGTTCATACCAAAAAACATAAACGGTGTATACAAACTAAATAGTCGGGTGAGTACCCCACAGAAGAGACTCTGAGCTTAATATTATAAAAGAAAAATCAATTTCATCAGTACGATAGGTTTGATTTTCAATCCTGAATAGTTTCGTTTCTGTGCTAAGGTGATTGTACAGGCAAATAGACCAAATAGATCTTTACCTCATCTTTGTATTATTAACAACATAATATGATCATTTGTAGTTTTTAAGCACCTTGTTTAAATTTGAAACACTAGTTAAACTGTAATAGTTCAAGGATATTAAAAGTATAGTTCACCAATGAAATATTAGATGAAATTGCTAACCATTCAGTAGTCCCAATTCAATATTATAAATCAACCATTATGATTTTTAGTGTTACAAATTCAAATATTATAATGACTACAGAAATGTATATCATAAGTTAACATATACAAAGTATTTCTAACAAGTAATGAAATTTAAATTAATTCTTCTGCTGTTTAATAGATGATGGCCGTTTAAGAATTTGCAATCCACCCATAAGTTTGAACTTAAAATGTGTACAACACTCGAGAGTAAAGGAATATGTTGCATGCAACATTTAGCTGTATATCTCACTCACTCGGCAACCATGGGCTGAACTGCTAACAGCATCAGGTCAAAGTTTTGGGGGCTATGCTGGAAGCATAACCAAAGGGTAATAGAGAGGTAAATTTATTCGATGCAGCAAAAGTAAAATTCGGCTTGGTTGAGAACATTGTATGTCGCACACCAAAATCAAAGATGAAAATCAATTTTGAATCTTCGTATAGCTAACAGGCAAATGTGCAAATGGTGAAATGGTAAAATGGTAACTGGCAAATAGCAAAGTAAAAATATAAAACGAAGGGAAGAGACAAAAACTATTTTGTGCATACAGATGAAAATCAGTGGGAAAATGCGGCTTAATTGCGGTATAACATCGATTTTTGGGTCTAACGACATTTATAATGATGCGGCTGTGGCTACAGTAACTGTAACTGACACACCAAACTGCCTGCCTGTAAATGCCCCTGCTGTTGATGATTATAATCCTGATGATGATGGTGTTGAATATATAGTGAAACACATAATGATGTTGCTAATGCAACGTTAATGATGATGCTGAAATATGTGACAAGACTGCTCCACTTACACATTTCCAACACAACCATTGGCTAGCTGTATCCTTGCTCAATTACCGCAAGCGGTTCTAGCAATTATGGAATCCTTAACCGAATCATCAACTCAGTACCAGCACCCCATTCTCAATTTGGGTCGAAACTAGTTAAGGGACAAAAGCCACAGGCTTGTGCCGCCAGGTAATGGACCATGTGATAATGTAAATCAAACCCATCCAACGCCAGTCGACCATCGAGAAGTGGGCTAACTTTTCCGGAGTTAACAAAAACTTGCCTGGCTGTTAGTTACAGCTTGAAAGATTTTCTATAATTTACTTTCGAACATTATAGTATGCAATTTTCAATGTTATGATAAAAATTAAATTGTAAAATACTCCTCACTCTCTCTATCTTCAAAACAGAGACAGCTTATAAATTTATATGCCTGCGTCACGCATAGTAGCATTCAAAGTGTATAGGGTATATCCTACAGAATGAAAGTAACATAAATGTTTACTTTTTATTTTCAATTTTGAATTAGGTTACATTAGATTCTTCATTTTCCAGTTAAGGCTGAAACATATTCAATTTACCTCTAGGTAAAAAGGCATATACAATATCCGATAATTGTAAACTAGTAACATAATATTATTTAATGATTAGCACTTTCACTACAAATGCTTGGTACTTTATATAGAATAGATACACGTATTTAATAAGAATGATATAAAAAATGTTAGAATAGTTAAAATAGTTAAATTATTATACCTCGTCCATACAAGTGTAGTTGTAGCCAAATGATGTGCGTGACATGATTACAATATAACCCAGCAATTACCAAAATAGGCAGGCTGTTTGATTAATTACAGGTAACAGGTTACATGTTATAGGTAATACAATCCACACACAACATCAAGAACAACACACAAATATAAATACGACACGACACAAAGAGAGTTCTATATATGGTCAACAATTTGAGGCAGTCTCTCAATAAATCTTTTGAGTTTCTTCAAGACACGAAAATATAAGAAGAAATATCTCTTTTGGAATATAAATATGCATAGCAAAATATATTCATTCCAAATATTAAACTTAAAGTTTCGAGTTCTTTTACCGATTTAAGTAAATCTTCTGACTAACCCTATAACAAATACCAATTTATATTTTTATCAATAACTATCACTAACTTTTTGGTAACAGTTATAGTATATATGTATATTTGCTATATTGAATAACTCTCAAATAAACAATTGATCGTTTTTAATGGTTACAATCAAAGTAATTTTAAATACAACATTAAAAATTGTATGCCATAAATCTATGTTAAATAATTAATTAAATCCCCAATAAAAAACGCATGAGGGAAACAAATTGCCTATAGAAAATGGCGCTGGCTCATAGATTCATTTATTATAGATGTATATAAAATAAGATAGGGTATTATAGGGTACTTGAAAATTAGTAAAGCTTATTTTTCATTACGCTAATCAGAACAATAGTTCCATCAACAAAATGAAGCCTATTTAAAAATTTCAACCTATGTAAGTATAAATTTAAAAAAAAAAACCAAAAACAAAAAATAAAATACGTTGGTATGTGTATATATTTTGAGTATTTTATTAAGCATAAAACTCTGAGCTGCTCGGAGGCAATTAAACTCGAGCTCAAGAATTGTGTGGATGGTTATTAAAATGGATTATGCTAAATTGTATGCCGTAAAATTTGCAGAGACTTGTCAACAGATTGTTGTAAAGTTTTGTGCAGGTCTTTTAGGCAGAAAATTAGACCAAGTTATTTATTTAAGAGGCACACATATATACATACATGCACACACTGACATATTCACACACACACTCATACACATTCATGGAATACTGTCATCGGTTGGCAGGAGGATAAAGCAAGATTCCTGACAAGACCAGAGACGATTGCAACTGACATCTGGCATCAAGTTGGTTCAATTTTTGCTACCTATTTGCATTGCCAGAATACACACAGCCATGCCCACAAACACTCAGAGTGCCCAAGAGGACATACAGGATACACAGGATATATGGTACATATACATATATATATATATATATATATGAGTGTGGTCAAGATGAAGGGGAGGTGAGACGTATGTTTCAGATGTGCAATGATTTGAATATTTTACAGCAGTGCCAAAGTGCAAATCAACAACAAAATGGAAAATTATTTGTCTCGTCATGTAATTTATACATTTTAGCCATAAAATAGCCAAATAGCCAAATACACAAATATCCAAATACTCAAATGCCCAAATACTAAAAGCATTCTCAACTCTCTCTCTGTCTCTCTCTCTCTCTCTCTTCGTTTTTCACAATCTCTCGATCTTTTGGTGGAGGCCTGTCAAATAATCTGGTAGAACTGTTATGCTGTTGCCACATTCCTGTCGGTCCTTTGGCTCCTTATGATTTATGTATTTACATTTTGTCATATACATAAGTGAATGCCATAGCTAAAACAAGTGCAATCATTTAAATATGTATTCACACATTTTGCTGCATTTGCCATTGTCCTTTACTTTTCAGCCTGACAGCAACTAAACCTCTGGCAAGGCTCCTCGAAATGGAGGTAACTCGAACCGTGTTCGCACCGGTTTCAAGCCATCACAAACTTTCTTCAAATTGTGCTATTTCATTCAACAGCTACACGGTCCTCTCTTCCTTTCTCTATCTAGATGTTGTACGGTATTTAATACACTCGGCAATCCATTCGCAAATGTTGGGTTAGCATTTTGTTCGAAGGACAACAGAAACCAACTCAAACCAGGTTCGAACCGGCTTTCGTGGTCTCACTCACTTGTCGCTATAAGGGCATAACACTTCAGCTATAGGCAAGCCAAGTGCATATACCAGGGCTTTAACATAATTGTCCTCCGAATGGCCAAACAATTTGTCTGACTTACCCCGACTAGTTCTGGATTTGTGTGTCACTGTACCAGCTAGTACCTGACCCAGTACTACACTCCTGTCGAGCGTTGGATCAATTTTTGGCTATTGCTGAGTTTTAGCAACTGGCTTAGCCCTCTTACAATTCTGTTTTATTTTGTGTGTTTCATTCAATCAACAGGTTTACCACAACTTGGGTACCATTTGATTGCTCTAAGTAGCTCTAGTACCTTTGGGAATGAAATACAGTACAGATATGTGATTGTACGTGTGTATGTTTATAGTAGAAACGTAAAATAGTAATTTTCAAACATTACAAGGCAATTTAAATAGTATGGTATTAGTTAGTAAAATTATGAATTGAATTTTCGTTTATTAGACAATTAGTAAATAATGTAAAGTAAACATATTTAAACGTTATTAATTCTCAAATTATGCTATTCCAACATTAGAACCATTCGCAATGCTTTAGTCAAGATTTGCAACCAAAAACCAATTAGTAAGTAAATAACTTTACAGAACTTAAATTAAAATAATTCTAATACCTTTATCGATTAAAGGCTTTATTATGAGCGTTAATCAACTATTAAATTCGCATATACTATGTATGCATATGAATAAAGCAGACGATGGATCCTTGAATCAATGGAATTTATTCACATTTAATGGTACTTGCCACTCTCAGCCAAGCTAAGCTCTAAACAAACTTCGAATTCGATATCAAACCCATTTACCACCCTCCAATCCATTTGCCGTTTACCACACGCATTGTGGTAGAATTATAATCATAAACTCGTTTATAGATATACACCTTGGCCAAGAAGTTATTAAATTCTATTTAAATGCAGTTTCTGCTTCTCTCTGATATACTAAATATGTATGTGTGGAAGAGAGTGCCTTCACAAGTTACTAACAGTCCAGTTTAATGTTTATGAACACACACACACACATACTCATACTACGAAGGCTAGTATGAAGAGCAAGAATGAAAGCAGATAGTGAAACCCATTTGGACGTGACCTAAGAAATCTTGTGGAACACATTTACATAGCGGATCTTTAAAGAACCCAGGGATTTTAAGGCTTTCTTTGCTGTTCAGATTTTCAAACACAAAATATTTTAAAGTTACATAATTGTGACATAAAATTTCAACCTTTGTATTAATTATAATCAATCAATCCCATATTATTATCATATAAAGGATATATTATATAATTTAATAAACGATTTTCTAATAAATGGCAAAATTTTGAATAACCTTCTAGTACGGTAGATGTAATATCATGAAATGTATATTATCTCTTTCTTTTCATAATATAATAAAAATTCGGTCATTTATAACAATGACACCTCGTATTGAAAAAAAAATCGTATATTTATGTATACGGTACACAGCCTGAGAGCAACCCTGTAAAATTTAAACAAAAGTTCGTTGAGTGCTTACATTTCATGCTGACTATGAGAGCCTTAACCATGCCAGTTCGACTGGGCTACTTGTTCAAATCACTTGTTAATTAAGTTTATTGCGGTACAGTTATAGGGTTCGTCTGTAAGTTTTTCGGATTGGGGCGTCTGTTGATAGGGTTGCCTCTTCCCCAAAGAATGGAATGGACTGAAGAAGTTCACTTAAGAGCAAGGGGACACCGGAACAACGGGACAACAGGACAACAAGCCATCGGGAAAGACAGGACGGAGGGTGTTTGCTCGTTATTACTTGGGCTGTTGTGCAGTTAAGTAGCCATAATAGTGTCATGCGTATGATAAATGATGGCCATGTTAAACACGCATACACACTCATGCACTACTCTGTAGCATTATAAGGAGCATTGTAAGGGTGTATAAGGGGGCGTTGGAGTTCGATGTGGATGTTGGGTTGTGGGTTTATGGTTGGGTATATGGGTGTTAATGTTGGTGTACTTCGTTAGCCACACAAAATGCGTGTATGCAATATGAGAAATCTCTTCAAAAACTTGCACAAAAATGCATACGAAATTTAAATGTCAAATGCAAATGGCCTCAACTATAATTCTCAGACTTTGTATATGTGGGTGTGTTCATATACGTGTGACTATATGGTTGCATGTTGTGTTACAACCCCAAATGCATGGAACCCCCTGCCTATAGAACTTATGAAACTTTAATGATCGCTGTGCGCGCAACATCATAAATTATGCTATATAATAGGCACTGCCTAGATGACACATAACACATCCTGCTTCACACACATATGTACATACATACCATGCACTATATACATACACAACATATATATATATATATTATATGTATATATATATATATATATGTGTATAACTGTCCTTTCAAAAGTGTCAATTCGATTTGACAGACAGTGTGTCAGTGAGAGAAGTCAACGCACAAAATGAATTCCTTCTTCGGTTCGACATGAAGTAAATCTATTTTTATGCATTCAATGGCACATAGCACTGTGTGTGCCACGCCCAAACCCAGTATCATGCCCAGGTCTCACCATGTCACATTCTTTTGAGCATCCTTACTGACCCCAATGCCTTGATGTTCTAACGACACGACTCCTTATACCCATACCATGAAACAAACACAATTGGGTATACACTTTATGCTGCCATCATTTCAAATGTCAATTAAAAATTGTTACATAATAGAACCCTATAATATATTTAATCAACTTTTTGACTATTTAATTCTAATAGTTAAATTTGAACTATAAATATACATATATATACATAAAAAATTCAACAACAGCCTTAATTTGCTTTGTATTGGATCTATACATTGAAACATAAAAACTTTTCCAAACTTCGATGTGTGCTAAATTTACCGTAGTGCTGCACACTAATGGGTATGTTGGCGTCGGTTATATGCTTGAAATTACAGCCTGAGCTTGTGTATTTCCGACTGTAGTACATTAAATAGTTTCTACAAACGCCAATATCGGCGGTGTGACATATTACATAATAATTTTTCGCATTTTTATCCTATTAACGTCAGCAATGGCAAAAAAAAATAATTGGACATTGTCGTAATTTTTGCACATAGCATTTTGATTGCATGTAACGCCTGGAATAGAAAGACAATCGGCTGAATGAGCATCAAATACGGGAAAAATAAAAAATACAAAGAAAACCAGCATTATCAATAGATACTCCCTACAATATAGCATCGACTGTATTGATAATGATAAACTAATATTGATAATGATAAACAAAGTAATATTAATTAATATAGCATTGATTTTGAAATTGAATTTTATTTCTAAGGAATCATTAAAATGAAAATTAATTAGGGAATGACACCGAATAAAAATAACATTCCGATATATGATTCGATCTTCGATAGATTGATCTATCGGTTTAGGTTACGGTTTCGGTTTTTAAAAATGAAACGGGTTTTGATAGTTGTGGATACGGTTTCGCTCTTGGTTTGAATCCTTGCTTCTTATTAAGGGTGTATATTATAAGATATCATTATTGACAGTCTGTCAAACCCATTTGTGTTGTGGTGTGTCCAGGGTATGCCAGCATTGAAACAAAAGATACATAAGACAGCAGCGATAAACAGCGAGCACAATGGCAATTGCTATAAAAATATATTTCGCTCGAAATGTTATTCATTTTTCAATTGCAATGACAACATGTGAGTGTGTGTGTGTGTGTGTGTGTGTGTGTGTGTGTGTGTGTGAGTGTTTATGGGTATGTGTGCGAGTGTTTGTGAGTGTGTATGAATTGAATTATGTTTGTATAGTAAAAGCCATGCTCGGTTTTCACGTCAATGAATCAACGTGGCTAATGCAGACCACTAAATGCAATTGGACAAAAATTTTTGTCATGACAACAGCAACAGTAATTACAGCAGCAACAGCAGCAGCTACAGCAGCAGCAACAACAGCAACATCAACAGCAACAACAGCAACAAAATTCCCTTTCATTCGTAATGGCAAATGAGCTAATTAGTGCGTTTCTTAGATATAGATACACACATATATGTATGTACATTCGTATGTACAGAGCATACATATGTGTTACATATACCCAAAACACATACACATACATAGGCATGCGCATGTGTGTATCTGCATTGTATTTGCAACAGTAAATTACGTGACAGAACTTAGTAAAGCACGTTTTAATTACAAAGAACCTAGTCCGCCCACAAAACAAAGTACAACATAAAACCTGGACGAAACAACAACAAAAAAATTCCTCAACATGATTCATATAAAAAGCCAATTATAGATGTCAAACTATACATATACATATATGGATATTGAATCCTAAATACTCATCTACCAATAAAAGTCTGACCAAAGTCATATATAGTCTGCAAAATATAAATTGATGATTGTATTAAAAAGAGTCACAAGATTATGAAATTTAACAAAAATAATCGAAATATAGGTCATTATATTGTATCGCCTTAAGAATAAAGATTTCTTTTGTTTATATCGACGTTTTTACATTTTTATTGTATTATGTATTAGATCTTGTAAACCAATAGAGGTATAGTATTCAAATTTTGGGCGTCAATTCCTC
This sequence comes from Sphaerogastrella javana, assembly GCA_037040025.1. NCBI lineage: Eukaryota > Metazoa > Arthropoda > Insecta > Diptera > Drosophilidae > Sphaerogastrella > Sphaerogastrella javana. The sequence continues at coordinate 28,212 of JBANCZ010000163.1, read as the reverse complement.
TATTATTAAAGTTGATCAAGTTCAACGAAAATGTAATATATCCACTCCCATTCTCATGTGAATCAATATCTAGTTATATTAATTTAGTGTACATGGCTGCATTTTTGAAATTAGAAGGTTCTGTTTAGGTAGAATTACTTTTTGCATACGCATTGTGAATTTGATTAGGATTGATTAATAAATATCAAAGATATCCTTGATTAATAATGTATCTTATGAATCTGTGAGTTTATAACATCGTATACTAATTCGAAGTTCGGGACATCGTTTTATTCATATTGTTTTATTCATATTTAATGGTATGTTAGACTCTAGATGGAAATGCAAAAATTTTGAATTTATGCCAGGATTAAATGCCCAAGGAGTAAAACTTTGCTACAAACGATATAATATACTTGCTTATGTATATGTATGAATACATAGTTATAAAGTCTGTATACCCACTTATATATATTTAGAAGCATCTGACAAAGAACGTCAAGTACGCTCATTTTAATTACACCACAGAGGATGAAAGCATGACTGCAATTTCGAATTCATTAATTTCCAATTAGGCAAATATCAATTAAGGCCTGCGCCCGCAGGAAAGCATCTAAAAGTGAAACTCCACTTGAGATAGAAATACTATTAAGTGCAACGAATTGAGACAAGCGCGACAAATGCTTTGGCATTAGCATAGCCCGACGCGATGTGTGAATGCAGCGCGAAGTGGCAAATTGATAGAAGGAAATGGTTATGGGTAGCTATGGGTGGCTTTAGGTAGATGTGCGAGGCCGTGAGGTGTCCATGGGGTCGACGCACAATGAGCTGGGGTGTTCGAGATACTTAAGCCGGTTGTAGCAAACCGCAAAGCTTTATGCCGCGAACAAACTGTGCAACACCCAACCAGGAGCACCCTGGCCTATGTCTAGGATGCACAGGGAGTGCGCAAACATCAAGCGGCTTATGAAAATCAAGATCAGCTCACAAAAGCCAGTCCCAGTCAGTGGGGGCCAAGATATAACATTGCAGGGCAGGGTAGGGCTTGAAAGGGCAGGGTCAGAGCGGGGCAACCGAGCGTATGCCGTGCATAAAATGTTTTTAAGTGCCTGTAAAGCTAGACAAGGAGCTAGATGCGGAGGGGCAAGTGCCAACCGCAATGGAAAAACCAAGACTAAGGCTAAAACGCGCAAAAGAGCCACTGCCATTGGCTGGCATCATTATTAACATTATCAACAGCATCAACATCATCATCATCATCATCATCGGCATCCGCATCATCATCATTATCATTAACATTATCATCAGCAACGACTCCACTTGAGCCGCCGATGGCCACAGCACACGCATAATATGCACCAACAGCTGTAGGCAACCCACTGACTAAACCACTTGCTGTTTGCGGTTGCAATTGCCGTCGACGAAGATGAAAATGAAGACGATGAGGATGATGAGAAGCACTCCAGTTGCAGCTCCTACTTATGCTGCATCTCTTGGTAACCCAGCGCCCCCTCATCTAGAATTTCAACATCAACTCTATCTACATTTATGCATGTATTGGCATAGCATTGCCTAATGTCAAGCACTCTTCCTGCCAGCACAGAACCAAATTAGCCGCGATTCCGGCAAGAGGAATCACTGCCACTACCAATACCACGACCACGACCAGAGAGTCAACGGTGCTCATAAAATGATTCAAGCAATGCTGCAGAACATGTTCAACTAACAAATGTCCTATAGCTTTCTTCATATTCCCTTACACTAACTCCCTGTCTCAATTTTTCTCTTTCTCTCCCTCTCTCTTTCATTCTGTAATAGATATCTCTATATCAATTTTTTAGTATATAGTATATACAGTATCTCGAGTGACCAAAATGCAAAACAGTTGCTTGTTAATGCAGTAGTTGGTGTTGTTGCATTCTGCATGCTGTAACTTTGACTACGAGTCCTTGAGTGGAGCTTGTTGGCCCTAGGATTCACATGTTGGCTCTTGGCATCCATTTTCTCGCTGCTGTTGTCATCATCCATAGAAATGACTACGTGAAATATTGCTAACTCTTAGAGGAACTGACAAAAGCACGACTCACGCACGTATCACACACAGTTTAATACAACTAAAACTAAGAATAACTAATAATAATGATATAAAAATGATATTCGATATATACATATCATAAAGATGAATTGGTAGGATAGTTTAATTTTAAACTCATAAATACTAAAACTGGTTTAAAGCTTATGCAATAACTCTTTAGGAAATTAATGGTAAATATAACAATCGTATGACTAATATTGATTTTTTATTTAATTTAAAATATTCTAAAGATACTTAAAGTCTGTTGTTCTAAAAGAATATATTAAAAATTATAATTTGTTTGTTATTTTGTGAAAAAATAAATTTGAGTTTTAGACAATACTAGGCTCATTAAAAGCTTGCCAATTTCAGAGAAAGTGTTTTTACAAGGCCATAAGCAAACTTGGCTTACACGCGCACATCTCTAGACATCATCGCTGAATTTTCCTTGGGCTTTGGCTGCTATAGGATGTGCTTGATGTGGGTCTGAGTCTGGGTGTGGGTCTGGGTCTGCTGCATCTTGGCTGTAATTAATCGTTGTTGTCACTTGGTTTGACCACTCGACCGTCCATCCGTTTCATTGCCGACGAGTTAGCCATTGACTGCCAGTTCGGGTCCCTTTACCGCCTCTGAATTCTGGCTGGCCCTGACTTCTACGTACTATACATATCTGTATCTGTCTTCATCTTCGTCTTAGTCTCTGGCTTTCGTTCACTTCTGGCACATTTAGTATTTATCTACTTGATTCCGTTTTGCGGCACTTTGGCCAGCTAATTTTTATCGTCTGCCTTTATGTGCATCACTTCACACCCGAAAGAGTGTATTTTACAGATATTTAAAGCATTGTTCTTTCGACTTCAAAGCTCTTTGTTCGATGGTAAAAATAAGACTGGCTTACAAAAAGTGCAGACAGATATAGAAACTGAGACAAGCAGATCGCACAAACTCAAACTCTGTTGCTTCAATATTTGCCAAGGTATTGTTTTCCGATTGTATTTATAACAAAGTGTTCGACAAAGAGTTAACAATAAAAAACTTTACAGACAGTTTAAGCATAGTTCATTATGTTGATTTTCTCTGGGAATGAGCAATATTATAGACAATAGCACGGAAAAAAACAGACAAAAACAGAGAGAAAGATAGACAGAGGCAAAGAAACAAATAGATAAAGTAAAAAAAGAATTGTAGCTATTGTCTGTGAGGACAATTCAAAATTTAAAATTAAAACGTGATGAAGCATAAAAAATACCTGTAGCATTAAAAATGAATTTTTTTACTTGGTGACTATTTGAAGGACTCAATTTACAATAGAATTAATTTATATTAACAAACATTTTCTAATCTTATTAAATTCCATTTACATATGTTAGTCGAATAAAATTTATCGCATAGTTTAGAGACATTCAAGATTAATAGGTTCAATCACCTGAACCATTTGCAATATCAATATAGTATCGATATTCAGTATGTTCGACTGAGAGATCAGTTTCCATAGCTTCCAGGCTGATCTCAAAATGTACCTTAATATATAGAGCATATTCATGTCATTCCCTAGAAAGTTAGACAACATTATATTATTTATAAAGGTAGAAATGTTTCAGGAATATCGTAATTCATGAACGTTATGATTCCACACAAAGTTTGTACGAACAACAAAGCTTTCAAGTGAAAGGTCGCCAAATTCAGCTCACACACAAACCATAAACTCCGCACCAAATGAGACAACCGTGAGTGCAAAGAAGACACCAACTGAGACAAAAATGTGAACACAACCGAAAGAGAGAAAAAAAGAAAGAGAGAGAGATAGAAAGAGAGCAGCAGCTCAACAACAATGCCAATTATTATGCAACATCTTTTGTATATATGAGGGAAAAGTTGCCGTGTACAGTTTATAAATTACGGTCGTACACGCAACTTAATCCGCTTTAATAGTTTTCCTCGCCTCTCAGAGATTTCATCAAGAACTTCAACCGAAACTTTAATGGCCAAAACAGACAAACACAGTAGTGCACACATACAAACACATACACACAGATACTCACATACATACACATATATACTCCCACACACAACCATGGAGACAATAACTATGTCAAACCCTCACTTATAAGGTGGGAATTGCAGGTGCGACACTATGACCTAAAGTAAAAACATTAAAAATCACAGAACTTGCAACATCAAATACTTTGGGTGTAAAAATAAAAAATAAATAAATTATTCAAATAAAAAAAAATTAAATTTTTAAACAAAATTTGCATTTTCCCTGGTAATAGCATAAAATTCAAATAATTTAAAGATTTAAGATTAAGAAAAACTTGTTGGAAAAGACGCTGATGTGAAATATAATTAACTATAATTATCAATAATAATTGTTCTATATTATTATTTTATATTATATTATTGTATTATATTACTTTGTTATAATTATTTTATTTATGGAAAAAAAAAAACAATGACTTAAAATACAATTACTTAATCAAAAATATTCCAAATATTTTTCAAGATATGTCTGAAAGCGTGAAAATAACTTTAGAAATGAACTGCAGCTTAGGTGATATTTAATTGACCAGATTGAGTGAGTTTTGGCATAGATATATGGTACATATATATTTATATATACTTAAAGTTGTCAAGACTTTATTCATAATGTGTGACTGTTGAATGGCATACATGAATGTTGAATGCATTTCAAACATCCACGCCCGCTCTACACTCTCAAAACACCGTCTCACTCTTAGTGTCCCCTTTCGAACACCCTCTCTCACTCTGTTAGTGTCCCACTGTCTGTTCGCTGCTCAACAAATTGTTTCTTCATTCGACTCTTCTGTTCGTATCTTAACAATGTCGACGGTGGCAAAGGATGGCTGCCAGTTGCTTCCTGCTGCAAAGACTTTTAACCGGGTTGTACAACGGTTGCAATAGTTTGCCACAGCAAATGAGGGGGATGCTGAGGTAGCACAGAGACGGGGTGATGGGTGGTGACCAATGGAGGCGGAGGCCCTAGTATCGTTGCATAGTATCACTGCCTGCATATGCTGTTTTGAAACGAATGTCTTCCGCTACCGGTGAAGTGCATACGCATTTAAGCAACAACATCAGACATGCTGAGTTCTGGGTAGTGGGTTCTGGGTTCTGGGTTCTGGGTTCTCAGTTCGTGTGTGTGTGGATGTGTCTGTGTGTGTGTGTGATTGCGTTTGTGTATGATTTCGCTGGTAGAATGAAAAGCTGAGATAAGCAAAGAGAGTAAGCAAGAGAGCAAGCGACAGAGAGTGGAAGAAAATTTGCTATTGCACTTGAGAGATGCATTTGGCAGTCGACAGTGACGTCCCTTTTGGATAGAAGGGTATGTGGCATGTAGTAGATATAGAATGACATCGATTTTAGCAGCTGCTTACAATTTAGTTATACACTTTAGTCGATGTTGCTCTATACCCTAACTCATTGAGAAAACTGTTTCATTGCTTAATACGGCTCTTAGCTGTGGCTTTGGCTTCTTTGCTGGCACTTTAGATACTTGAATGTCTTTCTCTAACTCGTCCAAGCTCCCTCTCTATCTCTATGTATTTGTCTCTCTGTCACGCTCTCTCTCTCTCTCTCTCTCTCTCTCTCTGTCTCTCTCTCTCACACACACACATACTGTGGTTTTGACAGTGGCATAGAATTTAAGACGCACATGACATACATGCAACATGTCTCAGCTTTCACGCTTCGAGTCTTTAATAGACGCTCAATTGGGATTTCTCAGTCAGTAGCTAATTAATTCCATTTCATTACAATAGCAAATAAACGCATTGCATATGGGGGGGAGGGGAATTTCTATTTCCGTTGCTCTATCGAAAGCATTTCCTCAAACTTTGACCTCAACACTTTATTAATATTAAATTGCATCGCATAGGGGGAGTCGTATGATAATCGCAATCATTTCATTCCAAAAAAAAATATTTATACATGTTTACCTACAGCTTTATTAACTTTGAAGTATGATTAAATTAATTTACTGAACTTACAAAATGTAATGAAAAATTCAAGAAAAAATGTCCACTAGTAGGGACGAGCCTGACAATAGGGAATATGTAATAAGTACTTTCGGAAATGTATGGTACTTCGGTGCTGTATAATATTTTCTGTGATCAATTTCGTTAACTGATATCGCTAATAAATATTTATGTAAAATATAATTCGATAAAGACATATATGGATAACATGAAATATGAGTCGAAATGATTAAATATCCAACATAGTTTAAAATTCAATTTATTCAATTTCTTTGCCCTAAGATTATAACTTCCTTTAATTATTCAGTTAGTTCATCCAAAAGTTATTAATTTAAAATTCAATTATTTCAAATAATATGTATAAGGCTTTACAAGCTATTTTTAAAATGTAACAAATTCATAAAATAAAATGAATATAGATTGAACCAAATTTAAAAATAGTGAAAAATAAAATATATTTTTTAATTCCTTAAAACATACCTTTTTTTCTCCATGGCTTTAGTTGATAAATAATTTGTAATCTTCTGTTAGTTATATACATTTAACAAGGCACTGCAATTCATATAAGTTTTCATATTTTCATTAAATTCCTTATATGCGATACCTTATAGTGGAAAAAAAATTTAAAATAGCGAAAAATAGTGAAAAATAAAAATTTACCCTTGCTAAGAATATACCTTAATTTCTCTATGGATTTAATTGATAATCATTTATTAGTTGTATTCCTTTTTATAGATATACATTTTATGATCTACAGGGTAGCTAAAAATTTCATACAACTCACATTAGTTTTCATGTTTTCATTAATTTCGTTTTATGCCTCACTTCATAATGGAAAAAAAGAAAAATATAAACCTTAAAAGAATATACCTTACTTTCTCGATGGTTTTAGTTGATAAATAAATTGTCAACTTTTATTAGATATATATATTTTTATAGATATAAATTTAAAGATTTACAGGGTATTTAACAATGTACTACGCTTCATATAAGTTATCATGTTTTAATTTGGCTTTATGCCGTACTTCATGGCTTGGGCTTTGGCTTTAAGACTGTCGACTCTGAGAGCACCGTCTTATGGCTGGGCTTTAATACACACAGAAACATTGACACACGCACACATATGCATATTATGTGCAATAATATTTTTTTTTTATGTGTGTGTGTTTTTTTCTTCTTCTGTTTTTTAAGCTGCGAAAAATTGTTATTGCGCTATCGACTTTTGTTTGCACTCTGAAAACATGAAATTGAAAGGAAGTAACTGCGACACAGACAAACGTACACACACACGCACAGAGAGAGAAAAACACTCACACTCAGAGATGAATAAGCCATGAACGGGTGGCAACTATATGTGTGAGTGTCTGTGAGTGTGTGTGAGTATGTCTCAGGCGTTTTGTTTTGAGACAAAAGTTGGTCGAGCGACTGGCGAGAATTATGAGTTAGTTGAATGAAATAAACTTGTACATACTACTTTACTTTGTATATGTATATGAGTATGTGTGTACTTATATAAGTCTGGGTGTGTGTGAGTGTATTTGACATAAAAACGCAGCCATTTAGGCGCATCAACTGTACGTACATACATTGTAGATCAGAGGGGGCCCCCAAACAAGAAAAAAGAGAGCTATAGCAAGTCAGACACAAACTGGCATAAATAATTAAGACACAACTTACAATACGAGCACACATAAGCGACTTGTAACGGTACATTAGAGTGTATTATATCAAATATAAATATGTATTATTAATATTATAAAATATAAAATATTATATATGTTACTTGTGATATAATGAATTATTATTTACATTACATTACTATAGGTATATACTGAAATAAAAATATACAAAACATGTCCAGCTACAAATTAAGGAATTTTTCAATATGAACAGTTTTATCGTATAATAATGTAAGAATTTCATTCACAAAAAAAAATTGTTTAATTTTATTTTATTTTTTTTTTTTTTAAATTATTGTTTGTGAATTTTTTTACAAATAAAATGTTGAACAATTTAAAATAGTCATGACCATGCATACGGAACCTTATCCTTTTTTTCTGAAATAAAATCAATCGATATATGGTAATATTTAAAGGAATACCTATTTGATATGTTTGACACGACTTACGACTCACGAGGCACGAGGCACGAGGCACGAGGCACGAGGTCATCTCTATTGCCGCCTGAGTGTTAACATTCACATGACGAAAAATTTAACAACGCAACAGTGCAAAATAATTGCAAGCAAACAACATTTTTCTTTGGCACGACACACACACACACACACACACACACACACACATACATAGACACATACGCATAGCATTATGTCATATAATGCAACATAGTTTGCACTTTCACCCGACAACATTGGCGACGTTTGCGTCTGCTGCTGCTGCCTTTACCTCTGCATCTGCCTCTGCCTCTGCCTCTGCTGCATGCTGAATGCTTCCTGGCTGTCAGACGTCCGATGCAACACACTGGGTCACACACACACACACATGCATACATAGTTGAAATGGCTGATGCATATGCACAACTAAAATGACGCCAACAGCGACGCCAGCTGAGGCAAGCGTCGCCTGTAATGAAGCAAATTTGCTTAATTGCGTCGCTGCAGCAAACAAAAATATTGCGCATACGCACCATGGTACGACTAGATGGGAGATGTGAGATGTGAGGTACGAGGTGCAAGTTGATGGTGGCAACAACACCTTAGCACCATATGCAACGGCATGCAGATGCATTGGGGCCCATTTGGGTGGCAGCAAAACTTTCGCATTGCATTTCAGGAAGTGTTGCAACATTTCGCGGAAGTGAGAAACATGCACACAAAATGCAACCAAGCAGCAAATGTGCCACACTCACACAAACACACACACACGCACACAGAGACATACACACACACAGCAAGTTTTTATGTTGTTGTTGTTGTTGTTCTTGCTGTTGCTGTTGCTGTTGGTGTTGCAAGTTGAGCTGCAAATTTGTTTGCCGAGGTTGCATAAGAAGCGGGAGTTGAGTTGCTACAAGCTATAAACAGAAGCTCAGCTCAGCTCACATAAACACAAAGCGCATTATTGCATTAACGAATGCGCGTACTTCATTTGACTTTGCCACGAGGCATGCAACATGCAGCATGCAGCAGAGCATCAAACAGCAAACAGCAAACGCCAAAGGGCAATAAAAACTCATCTGGCAAATTTTTGCTCCTTTTTTCTTTCATCATTTCAAAAGTTGAATTATGAAGTTTATGTGTTTTCATATAATTAAGCTTATAAATCATAATTTATAATTGATTAATCGATAATTGCACACACACACAGGTATCAAATGCAATCGACTTTGATGATTGTATACTTGAAAAAATTTAATAATACAATTTTGTAAAAATGTAAAAAAAAATACTATATGAAATCTACATAGAAATCATTTGAAAAAAATTAAGATAAAGCTTATCGATTCATTATTAATTAATCGATAACTAAGCAATTAGATGCATTGTTTTCCATGCATATTTTCATTAAAAAATATAATCTTCTGAATATATATGGATATCCTATTTGAAATCTATGTGCAATTCATTAGTAAAAAAGTTAAAGTAGAGCTTATAATTTATTAATCGATAAAAAAAGCAATCGTTTGCAAATTAGTTTGATAGTTCTATACATTGTTATTTTTTATGGATATTTGTAATGAAACATTGAAAAATATAATCTTGTAAAAATGTGTAAAAATCTATATGGAAATCATTAGTGAAAATATTAAGGTAGATCTGAGCTTATCAATTCAATTAATTAATCGATTATTGAGCAATCGACTTCGATGATTCAATACATTGTATTTTATTTGGAACATTTGCAATTGAAAATCCCTTAGAGGGGAAAGGGAAAATGAATTGATTTTATTTTAAGCTCTCATTACTCAATTGGTGTAAAATTCTTTTTTGATTGTTGCAAAAATTAAAATTGTATTACACAGAGATTGGAGCGAGAGATAGAGAGAGAGCTAGAATAAGGTTGTTGGCGTCACAGGGAGAGAGAGTGAGAGAAAAAGAGAGAGATGGAAAGGAAGAAGGTCCCGAAATATAAATCGACTTGTGGGAAAGGGGAGAGATTGAGAAGTAGAAGTGTTTCGCTTATTTCTAGTACGCTCCATCAATCAAATGGCCAACGGGCAGCAGGAGGGTGCAAACGCCAGAGGTTTCCTTGCGACAGAGGGTGTTCAGCCATAGGGTACTGTGCATAGTGGAAAGGGGGGTGCGGTGGGGTATGCAGTCGAATCAATCAGCCCCTTGGCGCGGTTTCGTATCGCGCCATTAAATCAGAGCTTAAATATCAGTTTATTGCCGGTGATTTTATATATATATATATATACGTGGGCCGCATGGGCGTAAATGTGGGCGTGCCACAAAACGTTGTACACACAATATGTACAATTGACTGGGCTCGGATTGCTCGTAAAAACTGAAATGTTGTGGCCTGTTAATTTTTATGCTACCGTTGACCAAAAGACCAGCTTAAATCACGTGTCCACTGACGGTCAGCTCATGGCCAGCCACAAAAATCCACACTGCAAATTTTCATTGGGACTACAGTTAAGCTTAATCACAAGAAAGGGCTTTTTATGAATGCGTCTACTGCAAGTCTTTAATTATAAAGACACATATTATAATTTTGGCATTTTCTTTGGAATTTGATAGCCGCATGATTTTTATTTTCTATTTTATTTTTATTTTTTTGCAGTGTAGCATTAATACGGTTTTGTGTACTTTGTGATCCTGTGCTTACATATCATAACATAAGGTAACATAAATGCTCATACTTAGGAGTCTTCGACTTTATTGAGAAGGCAATGCGAAGAAAGACAGACAGACACATAGAATACCAATAATCAGCAAAAAAAATATATATATATACATATAGTATAAACAATCTTCATATTAAAATTTTTCTTTAAAGGTTTTATTTAATACAAGTACAAATGAGTGGAAGGCTAAGCTAACCAAAATTATTTAATACATTCATAATTTAATATCTTCAAACTTTTGTAAATCAAAAATCAAATACTATATATTGATAACGAAACAAGAAACTTGGTCGCATCTTATCTGTTTTCCGGTAATCGTAGAGCTTTAGCTACCACAATTAGATAATGCCAAAGTTACGCAGGCATTTATTCACAAGCTAATTCGAGGTGTAATTTATTGGATTATGGAATCTAAAGAGGATTCTTAAGAAAATTGCAATGCAAGCCAGTTAATTGCACTGCTTTCTCAAGTATCACTAATTAAACTTCCTGAGAGAGATTACATTTTAGATTTCCATTGAATACTTGAACCAAAGCACATTTATCAGTAGGTCTATCAATGTTTTCACTATGATTTGAGAATTTCTTGTCTTTATAAGAACTTATGACCTACCTTGATTAATGATGTATACACATGTATTAGGTGTCTCATCATATCATATATTAACATTTGAATCTATGTGTATATGTATATAGATTTATATTTCAGTGCATCTCAATCTAAGCGCTTAGATTTTCACGAACGTAAGATTTGCAATGTTTTTAATCTACATCTACAGTATAGTACAAATGCAAGCAAAAGTCATGTAACACTGATTAGATAGTCATCATGACAGTGTACTGATAACAAAGAAAGTTCTTTCAAATCAAGGTATAAAAGCCCACGAATGGGGGAATAAACATCAGTAAACGTTGAACAATATGTTCAGAAACGGATATCTATTGCTTCTACTTGGCTGCATTTCCAGCGTCCTTGCGCACTCAATAGTGCCCATAATTAGTGAAGGTTAGTACCACTCCTCACTGATAATAGCTTTCATTAAACAATATAATTAATTATTGAATACCTAGGCTCCTCGCAAATTTTAACTTCCCCATTCATTAAAATTGGCAATGGGTATTACTACTTTGAGGTCTATAGGACCGCTAATTGGTTTGAGGCTTGGGAAAGCTGTCGTCGCATGAATGCCTCATTGATTTCCTTTGAGACAATCCAGGAATGGAATTTGGTCACTCAGTATCTGAAGCAGCGCAATGACAATAACCATTATTGGACATCTGGAACAGATTTGGCTCATACTGGACGTCACATATGGTTTGACACGGGCAAAATGATTAACGTTAATATTTGGGCACCCGGCCAGCCGGACAACGACAAAAACCAGGAGCACTGCGATCACCTGGGCTACAATTATGGGGCAGGTTTGAAGGGGCTGAACGATTGCATATGTTCAAATCAAATATTCTATATTTGCGAAGTACCACCGCCCATTACAGCTTCTTTTATCATATGGAAATAGATATTAGATTATTTTTTGTATTCTTTAAAAATGGATACAAGTAATAAATTATAATATTATTATGACGCATGTAAGATACCTTAAGAGCCAATTAAACGATTTTTTTTCATAAATTTCAATCAAATTGTTTTAAGTTCTTGATTTTCATTTTATTTTGTGATACCTGAAGGTATCTCATACATAGATATGGTATTTAGTTTTGACTTTCCCATGTGTGTAAAGTAATTTATGGGACACTGCACGTGGCTTCATTGTCTGAGTATGACAAATGGCCTAAAGTTCTTGTAGGGACGAGAGCAACAGTTATACGTGCTCATCTAAAGGCGGTCCCATTGAACCGTAACCATGACCCCAGTCAACCAACCCAATGACCTCAAATAGGCCACCGTAAAGACAGAAACAGAGACAGTGGAAGAGGAAAAGGAAAGGCCAGTTGAAGTTCAATGCGCAGGCATTGAGTTTAAATTGTCGAAAACTATTTTAACGAAGGGATTATACAGCTAAAATGAAGGGGTTGCGGCAATAGACAAGGCGGTAAAGGAAGCAATATGCCAGACGTATTAGAATTGTTAGTGGGAAGGGCGTCTGGTGCGTAGGACCAGGGACTGTTTGGGGGGCGCATTTCAATTGATTGACAAGCGACAGGCTGCGAGCAATGTCATTCACTCCAAAAACAAGCAATGGGTGTGCAAAATGTTGAAATGAATCTGAATTTGAATCAGAATCTGAAACGGAATCGGAATCGGATTCGGAATCTGTTCAAGCTGCCGGGCAAGTGCTATGGCGTAAAGCAGAGGGGCATAAACGTGGCAGGGGTGTTAGATCGGATCGGAGTTTGGTCGACTGCTAGTTGAAATACTTTGCCGGCATTTGCATAAAAATAATTTGCATTTCGAAACTTCACTTGCCGCACTCACACTAGAAAGCGAGTGAATCGCACGTTTTGTGGGTGTATGCAATACACAGCTCCATCTACCATTCTACGCCCAATTCGTTTGGATTTCTCTATGCCAGTACACGCACATCCATTTGGAGGGCATCTACAAAAACTGAGCTCAACAATTGAAATTGAATCAGAAACAAAATCAGCATTCGAGCCGCAAGTAAATGAAATAGACGACCTCCCGTCAACCCACTAACTCAACACCATTCCGGTTGCTCCCAATCTGGCGCAGCCCTTTTAGGAGGCGTTTGCCATGCCTGCCCACAAATCACTAGGAATCATTTCGCATTCAACATCAGGCGTCAAAAGCAATTCAAATGTTTAAAAACTCATTTGAATGCCACAGGAAAAACGCGCAACTCTGCGGCTTACTTCTCCCTCTATTTTTTCCTATATCTCTCTTGCTCTCTCTCTCTCTCTCTCTCTCCGCCCCTCTCTTGATTTTCCCCTTTTTCCTGTCTATCAAACACGCTCTATCTCACTTGGCTGCTTTCCTTGCATTCGGTTTTTAGTTGTTAACCGCGGCCTCGAAACCAGAAGTTGTTTAGAATACAAGCTCTTGTCTAAACGCTGCGAAAATCAACCGCAAACTAAAGTTAAAATGTGGTATATGCAGTTTATACAAATCATTTGACATTCCCTACACTTAAACATTCTGATATATAAGTAAAATAAGTGTAAATATAAAAAATATATATAAATAAATGTAGTACATATTCTCGATCCATAAATTGAATGGACCCATTCCAATATTTAGATACATGCCCTCGAAACCGCAAAGGTAATGTATGGTAATCCAAGGACCTCTCAAACTTAACGATAAATTAATAATAGTATGTATAAATAAATAAATTTCAATATAGTGTTAAACAAGTGAAATAAAATAGGATTAGCTACCGTTCCCATTTTCCCAGTCGCTACTGTATATTCGATAACTCCTGAAGCTATGCTCTATGCTGTACTATGAGTCACTGTTAAAGGTGGTGCCAGAGAAATTAGAATAGACGAACTATCTAACGACAATGGAAGGAGGTCGTCATTAGTTCGGTCTGGCGATTTCACAACGAATTGTTGCTTAAAGGAAAAGCCTAGATACCAAACTCAAAGCGACAGTTGCGGCCTGTGGAAGAGATGGAAAACAATAACTAAGCTACTCGTTGATGTGAAGTGGATGGGCTCCAAGTTTATCTTAGGCTCTGTGGCTAATTGAGGAGGGCTTAAAAGCCGACAGGGGTTCAACGTAGTGCAAGTTGGGTAACTGTTGATGATGAGACAACAACTCTGTTCTCGGACTACAGTCGCAACAATAAAGCACGAAATCCATTAGAGATCAAAGCCATTAAAGTCTCTACTATGCAGCTTCTTGTTTTGCCAAGGAGAGCACAGAACGATGTGTCGCCCACGTAACTACAGATGATAGCATCATTTTTGGTTAGCATGCCTATTATACTTATACACAATAAAAAAAATATACTCGCAATAATGTAATTGCATAAAATCCAAACAAATCTAAAACAATAGATAAATATATGTACGTATGTTCAAATAGATTTATTGAGCTCATTGAATATGGGCAACCGGGGTATGATAGCTATACATATATTTGTGTAGCATTAAACTTCTAATCATTTCAGATACTCTTTCTAAGATATATAAATAAATTAAAGAAATATTTGAATTTTCCATATAAACAAGTTTTCACTCATTTAAGTGATTGTAGAAATTTAAAACAATCGATTGTCGATTAATAATAATAACAATAATTCGGAAAACAATGCATCCCAACGGAGTAGTAATGCATATACATATATATAGTATATATATTTTAAAACTATGAGAAGATATATTTATTGGTTGCAATCGACTGTTCTTGCTTGTTATCGAAAGTGTTAGATGTATATATTCAAAATATAAGCAATAACTTTTTTTCAGTGCATATAAATACATATACCCAGGGAAAAGAAGAGCCACAGCGCATGGACATTAGGGACACACAAAGTGTACTGGCTGTGGATAATGGGTATGGGAATGGGTAGCATAGACCCGTTGATGGGTAACAGGTTGAATTTGTGTAATAACCACAGAGCAAAAAAATATATGTGTCAGCAACGAAACGGACTTCATGACGTTCATCTATATGGATAAAGCCATAAACAGATGCGTGATTTCCATTAAAATATAATGGAAATTCAATGTATCGATATTACAAACACACACAAAAACACGTTCATGCTTCCATAGAACCTTCTAGGAGCTACGTGTAATCATAAACAAAGCAATGCCATAGTTCGTGACGGGCTCTTTGACCAGAGAAGTGCAACACGTACTCGTTGGTCCAAACAAAATGCCCAAAAGGACTCACCGAATGGCAATGACTACCAACTACCAACAACCAACAAATAACTACCACATAGACCTGGCACTATTCTCATCTAGCTATCGGGCCGTGAGCCATCAGCCCTGAGCCTGTCCTGAGTGCTGCTTCTGTCTCTATACTAGGCCAAAAGCAGAAGCAATGGCCGTTCACAATGGCAGACATGTTGGCCAACAACAACAGCATCAGATATTGTCTGAGTATGGCTTCATGTGTGTTTGAACATGTTTTTGAGCCCACCAACAACGATTATGGTCAGCATCGTTGGCTTAAATAGCATATGCTTTAAACCTTCTCCAAGCATTTCACCATTTTCGACCAATAATATTTTGTTTTTGTTTTTTTTTTTTAATACACTTTTGCAAGAGAAAACTTTTTAAGAAACTCATATTTTCAATCAAGTCACACAATCTAGAGTCTGTATATGTTTTGCTTGAATTTAGCTATTTTCATGCTCAATAAATTCCTATTGATAAAGTTATTTTAATATTTATATTTACACAGAGAACACAAATGACTACACTTGAATAATTCAATTAATGTTTTGGGTATTTGAATGTCTATTTAGGGGGCGATTGAAATACAGTAAATATATGAATATGTAAAACCATACATTTTAATTAATTTTAAAACTATTTAAGGTATGGTTTTAATATTGTATTTAAAGAAAAATTTAAGTACATACCTTGTGTCAAAAATGTGCCGGAACTGGAATTTACTTATCATATTCATGGTCTAGTGCATCATGAGTTGACTTGACCATACTTCGGCGCTTGCGTGAAAGTATTCGGAAAAAAAAACCGGAATTGTGGGTAAAGGGTCCGTGGATTTTTCAAGACGACAACGCGCCGACGCATCGAGCTACCATTGGGAACGAATACAAGGTCGAAAACTCCATAAATACCATCGAACAAGCTCCGTACTCGCCAGATTTAGCCCCGTGCAACTTCTTTTTGTGTCCTCGGCTCACCATTGAAAACATTAAAGAAAATTCGGCACGGGAGTTGAAGACTTTCCCGGAAAAAATGTTTTGAAGACAAGCAGAATCGCCGGCACATGCGTATTACCTCTAATGGGGACTACTTTGAAGGCGACGAAATAAATTTGGATGATTAAAGGGAAAATGTGTGTTTTATTAACCACGCTCTGGTACTTTTTTGAAGATATGTATCTTTTAACACACATAAAATACTCAGCGAATACAAAGAATCCTCACTAAAATTAAGTAAATAAATATTCATACTATCTCATTCTAGTCAAATAGATTTAAAAATTATTTAAATATTATATTTTATTGTATGCTACACATTCTGTTTTTCTGTTAATTATATAAATGGACTTCGGGCAAACTAATTAGAAGCCGGACAATCATAAACAACAACATTAACGCAAAAGAAACGAAAGCAAACTAAAAAAAATAAGAAAAAGAGAAGAAAAGAAATACGGAAAATGGAAAATGGAGAAAAAAATGAGCACACAAACAAGGAATTGTTAATTGGGCCAAACATTAAAATGTGTGAATTTATTTTAAAGTAAAACAACAAAAAATGCAAGTTTACAATGAAACAGCAACAACAACAATACTTACAACAACATTAGCACTTGTAATTTTTTAAGGCCGAGTTAGGCTAGCACAACAGTCGCGTATACCTGACAATGAGATACTCTGCATAGCTTCTAAAAATGGATGCCTAATTTCCATTATTTATCTCTTCAGAACAAAAAATCTTTAAAATAATTCAATAAATTTAAAAAAAAAAACCCTAAATATAGTGTACGGTATTCAATAACTTAGGTATTATATACTTCGAAGGGAAATTTGGTACAGTGAAGTATCGGAAACTGCATAATATATGTTACTTAGGGTTTTAAGTTCCTGGTTATATAATCTGGGGTTTGCATAGTGTACATGTTTATCATCATACGTTTATTATACCCTAGGTTACCCATTTTCACTGGGAGCCTGATATTTATAAGAGAAAATCCATAGCATACAAATCCGACGTAGGTCGCAACCTTTCCGAATAATTATTTAAAGAAATTAAATGACAAGTACTAGTCGCCAGTCTGTTCTTTCTTCAAAGATATATCAGAACCCCGTTATTAAAATCTTAACAACGAAGGAAATACCCTTTCAAATATAATTGACTACATTGGCATTATATCACAGTTTATAGTTTGTAGATGAATAAAAGATAACTATATAAGCGGATAAATAGTTAAATAAATATCATGACAAGATATTTTGGATATCTATTCTATTATCTATAAAATATATGTATATTAGGCAAAGTATTAAGCAATTGTATGACAGGAAGTGAAATTTGTGGAATATCATGAAAACTCATCGCCTCATACCGTACAAATTTAACGACAAAATTTTAATACCCTCTAAGCGAGAGCATAAAAAGGGCGTAAAGAGTTTTGGTTACGGTTGGGATTGGCATGGGCATTTGGGATTGGTTGCTCGGATGTGGTATAGGGTTTTTTTTTCGGGGCGCATGTTCTGATTTGTGGCGCGTGGCTGAAGTCTGCTGACGAGTAGCAGCAGCAGTAGCAGCATCGGCAGCATCTTTCGGCCAGAATCTTTTTCTTGGCCTTGTCTACAAGCCTGTTTCGTTGGGGTAACTGTTTACATAATGCGAGCGAAGCATAAAACCCGTTAAGTAATTATTTGGGCTGCTTTTGGCTTTGACTTGGTCATGGCGCTGGGGCTTATGCTTGCCATTTAACTTGGCCAACAAATGTGTTTAGCCAAGTTTATGAAGAGCCTGACATTGTCGCAACATTTTACGTATTCTGTAAATTAATTGATTATGTTTATGAAAACAAACACGTTTTCTTCACAATTTTTTTTTTTTTTTTTTTAATCTCTTTTTTTCACTTTTCATTATGAATTCCAGAACAAATTTCAGCACTTAAATCACTCGACTTACAGTCTGAAACTCTTAATTTATGGCGCCTTTAATTTGAGTGCAGCCTGACCCAAAAAGTTGGCCCACAAAAATTGCCAATTGCAATTCACTGTTAACTTGAAAATCCATAACATAAGAACCGCTTATCGTTAAAATATACAATACAAGATAACTGGGGAGTTGAATGGAAAAAAATGAATTGGGATCGAATGTTAAAACACGAATTTAATTTAATTTAATTTTTGTAAAATTGTATAAAATTGATCAACAAACATTTGGTTTGCTCACATTAAACTTTGAGGGAACGCACCCAGTTATAATTGCGATTATATTTGACCATATTTTATTTGATCAATTTAAAATTTATAATCTAATTTTTACTAAAAATAAATGAAGGGTGTTATGGTTGCACTCTTGCTGTTTTTTCTATGGAAATAGTTACAATCGCTTTGAAATGGCTTGGCGGGTGACTTTTTCTCTGACTCTTCCTGCATTTGCCACGGATCCTCATTAAAATCAATCACCACTAACTGCTGAAGAAACAGCGGGAACTTAGTTGCACACCTAATAGTTATACAATTAATGATATTAATTTAAAGTCTTTAAAACATATTACAATCTTTAGTGAATAATGCCATTGTGACTAACGCAACACGATCAGTAATTGGCAAGTGATGCCACAGTACGCCAAAGCCAAAGCCTGTATAAATTGCTTTGAGTTTCAAAGAAAATTCAATTCGGCTATTGAGTCACAAAACTTGTTATCTGCTCGGCGAATCCGTAGGTCGGTCCGGCGGTCGCCCTGCTCCCAATGTGTTACAGTGTTACTGTTTCACTATGCGAATCTCTCCCTCTTCTGTTCTCTTGTCTACCCTTCTTTACCTCGTATGTCTGCCTATACGGTACGGCAATTCAGTCAGCCGGAGGCATACAAAAACTGTTGTCAGTGGTTGGCCATGATGGGTATGGCTGCTCCTTTGGTATTTTGTGGGGCTGTCTTGCCTTAGGGCCAGCATATTGCGTATACGCAGTGGCTGACAAGCATGTTGGCGACAAGGACAATGTGCGGTGCAGTAATCGAGCTCCTATATATATATATATAAAGAGAGAGAGAGAGAGAGAGCCATAGAACTATGGAACCTATGAAGCCATGGAGCTATAGAGCAATGAATCGGGGCTGCAATCAAGGGGGGCGCCGCAGCCAGCGTTTATTGCTCTTGAGGCCTTAAATTAAAAACCAATTAGCAACATCTGTTGGCCATGTTTCCCCATTTGTTGGCATCACCAACGTCAGCTGCTTAATCATCATTACGAACATCATTATTGTCATTATCAGTAGCAATAGTTGCAAACATCAGCATCAACACAACCGTATCATCATTATGAACAGCAGCTGAGCTATTTATCCCCCCCGTCCTATATATAGCCTGGCCCTTTTTCAAGAGACCGATTCCGTAATTCGTCTCTAATTCCTATTTCGAAATTTGTAATTCGACAAACTGTTTTTGCCATTTGCTTTTTTGCTTTCTGCTCTGGCTTTGGCATTTGTTAGCTATGCTTTTTGCCCTGTTTTGTGGTTATGCAATACGTCATCTCAGCTCATCCGCATGCTAGACCCACCACACCTTCTCACCAGTTGCCCTTGGCATGCTTCTCATCCCACCTACCACCCCCCCGCCGCCCCAAAAAAAAAAGGTTGGTCGAGTGAGTAATGACATTGCCAGACCCAAGTGTCGATAATTGAGCACAAATCAAGACAAATGCTTGTCCTGTGAGTCTGGCAATGAGTCTCAAGCCGGGGCACTAAGTGAGTTTTCAATTGAGGTAATAAATTCTCAAGTACAAGTCTCCAGCTTCAAATTGATATTACTCTCTAGCTGAGATTAATATACCATTAAACTCTGATTACACATCCCGGGTATTTATTATATCTTTATAAAATAGATTTGGTTTTCAAATAAATCATTATACATTTATGGTTTTAATTAAAATTGCAAATTATCCCAATCATGTCCAAGTGATTTAATACTTGCTATGGACTATATGAATGCATACAATCACTAAGATATATATATATATCTATATGTATATAATACCATATATATCATAACAATCCCTTCATTTACATGCATTTGTATTAATATTTTTAAGTTTTAGCCTAAGCTTAAATTCAAAAGTTAAAACTTTTATTTATAGCATATATTGTGTAATCTATTACCATATTAAATTGTTATTTTAAATGCAAATATATCTAGATTTAGATTCGGGCTTACATTTTTTATTTTCTGCGAATATAAATGAAGAGCCCCGAAGAGAAATAGCAGCTGATAAAATGCATGTACATATGTTATAAAGAACTTGGAGAACATTATGAGCATATTTTATATGACTACTCGCTTCCAAGTACTTTAACATATAAACTACCCAATACAACGGTAAACCACAACCGCTGGTAACCCCAAACACCCCCTTCCCCGCCCGAACAAACACCACAGCCCTTGTCAGGCGTCGGAGCTCCTTTGGGTAAAAAGAAAAGTATAATTAAACGGATTAAGTGAACGTCAAGCGGGTGGCAACGAGTACCACTTTTGACGCCGACGGCCATTTGATGCCTGAGTAGCAACGTTTTTTGCACTGATTACGCAACTGAGTCGTACTCACACACACGCACACATATGCATAAACGCACCCCTGGGGGTAGGTGCCCCTTTTGTTGCTGCGAAATATGTAAAGTCGCCTGAAGAGTCGCGGCAGCGAGCTGTTAATTACGTTAGAGCGTGCATAAAAACCAACTGAATGTGAGGCCAAGCATGGTGTGTGTGTTTGTGAGAAAGAGAGACAAAAAGAGAGAGAGAGAGAGAGTGAGACAGGGAGAGAGAGAGAGGTATAACCGCACAGTGCCAGCGGCAAGTGGCGTCTAACAGCCGCCTTGTGTCAAAACATTAAAGTGCAAAATTAACTGACATGCGGCGTCCATTTTCGTGCTAACGTGCCACCAAAAACAAAACACTCCTACCCCAATCCTACCCCAACCCTACCAAAACCCTACCCCACTTCCACCCCACTGCTACCCCACTCCTACCCCACTTCTACCCTAATCCTAACCTTGCCGCACCACCCTCCCCACCGCGGCCAGTGACATGGCTATAGCAAATCATACGCGACATTGCCACTAGCCTCAAACTGCATTCCCATGCCCATTTGACACACATATATGCTTCATATATACTATACCATACCATCATATATGTATATCTATATGAGAGTCCGAGAGTATATTGTTCCTTGATAGTTGTTGCCATTTGTTCTAGCTGTGTTTTTGGTGTGATACAGACCTACTATTATTGTTATTGTTGTTGTTATTGTTGTTTTCGTTGGCATTTCATGCGTTGCGCCACTTAACGATCATAAATTGCTGGCATTTTAGATATGCGACAAGTGCCCAGGCGAACCTATGCGGCGTATACGTGATACGCACTTCAAATAATAATACAAAAGTTGCACATTAAACTAAACGGCTTGAATATCTTATAGTTGTAAATTTTTTTTTTTTTTTTTTATTTAGTACGAGTTCATAATATAATTTGAATTGTACTACATAATCATAAAAAACGTATACAACAGTTTTGTAGCTGTATTATCGAAAAAAAGTTAGTTGAAAAGTTAACATTGTTATAAATACTCTCCGGATTTGACCAACGACCTACAAAGCACCGTCATTAATTATGGCATAGTGTGCATGCTGCAGCTAGAAGAAAATGTTGTGCATAGTAAAATTTTAGTTACATCTCTTATAATAATCACAAGCTTAATGCTACAGTTTTTAAAAGTAATAAAAAAAAAAACATAATAGTAAAAAAATGTAGTTAAAACACTATGTATAGCAAACATTAAGTCGTATTTGCTGATAAAGTGTATAAATTTGACGGAAACTGTTGGGGTGGCTAAAACTGTGTGTTTGAATGTAATAGTAGTTGCCTTTTTATGTTCATATAGCTGCAAAATATTTCCACTTATAATATTTGAAAATTTGATCGCTCATACGTCATGTTGTCGCACTGCAGAAACTGTATATGCACATGAATTTTAATGCCAGCTAAAGCTCAATGGACCGAAATATTGAAAATTACAGCATGCGGCCTTATATGCATAAAATTAAACGCCACCACATGCACCACTACCGCCACCACCATCACCAATCACAACACAAGTCTTCAATCCGACCTATTCTCAGGCCCCGACCACCTACCTCCGCTCTGTTTCCTGGAACAACCGAGCAACCACTTTTGAGGCAAATTGAGCGCACCACCGCAGTACGGAGTTTGTCTCTTTTTCATTTTTAAACACTCTTAAGTTTGCCACTAAGCGGGTAAGTATATGTATATGTGTGTGTGTGTGTGTGTGTGTGTGTGTGTGTGTGTGTGTGTGCATATGTGTGTTAATATTGACTTGCTACTTTGGCGGAAATTGGGTTAAATGGAGCAAAGCGAAGATTGTCTCCATGGTGAAATTGCATTTGAATTAAATCAGCAGGCAATCTGCAGTCCATATTGCCTCCGCCCTTATACAAAAGCCATTCATTCCAGTTTCATTTTCAGTTTCAGTTCAGTTTCAGTTTTAGCTCGTCACTCTCGCTCTTGCTTCTTTCCTCACCACAGGCGACTGCCTCTTTTTTTTTTTTTTTTGCTTCCAATCATCCCCCTGTCATCTGCCTTCTGCCTCTTACCACATCGAACTACCAATTATGGGGTATTAGAGGTTAATAAGTCACAGTGGCCTCAATTGGACTCAAACTCACTAATTGAACAGCATTTGGGACACATGCAGAGATCCTAACCAAATGGGGCATAGAAATTATGTTTGACTTAAGCAAGACGTAGGTTTTGCAGGATTTCAATTGAACGATTAAAACATAGAAAGATAGAAAGATAGAACGGTAGAAAGATAGAAACATAGAACAAATTGCAACTGAATTGAAACTGAACATTGCATATTACTTTATACTAAATCGACTAACTGAAAAATCGACTAAATTTTAGTAAATACTGTAGGTTAATTTCAAAACGTATATATGGGTGTATGTATGTATGTTAGAGTATACTATATATATGTGAAGCACCCTGCCTAATGTAGCTTGTAGTCAAAAGTGGAAATGCAATTGCAAACATCCTTCGTCATGATCTGCAATGGTGTGTCCATAATATCTCAAGTCTTGACTTTTAATTGGTATTTCCATTAGCCAAGTTAGCTGTGCGCATTTGCCGGGTGTAGCTGGGCAACACTTTAACTCTTTCACTTCCTTTCTTACTGTACGTACGCCTTCTCTAGTCTCTTACACACTTTTCGTATTAATTGCTTTTTTGCGTTTATGCTCGAGATTATTCTCATTTTCACTTTTCATCTGGCCTGCAAATCTCACCACACCGACCCGCCAGAGCCGTCAGAGTTTATCCGGTGTCCTACTCTATCACCGGTCGAAGGGTGCCCTGTTGTAACCTATAATGCCCTACCTTGTCTGCCCATTTAATAAACCCAACGTTTTACAGCTCTCAACCAACTTTTGGAGCAGCAACTTTTTGGCAACTTAACAACAATTTTTGGTTATGCAAACTTGCAACTTTCCAACCAACCCATCAACCCACTAACCAACCAAGTAACCAACAGCTACTGCTCTCAGTTCTTAGCTCTCAGCTAACAGCAAGCAGCACCAAGCATTGCCAGTATCTAGCCTAAGTGCCCATCGTACCACAGTGGGCAAAATAATTAGCATTTGAATACTTCAAGTCCATTTGAAATCAGAGAAAAACATTTGACATTAATTCACTGCCAGTAACTAATTGCAATAACTAATTGCAGTAACTTATTGAAGATCAATATTATATGAAATAAAATAAATATTATTTAAGACTTTCTTAAGGTAACATAGTAAACAAATTCAATATTATGAATTTTATTATATTGTATATTGTAATAGCCAATAAAAACTTTGATATTCCAAATGGAAGAGTTTTGACCAAGAGTGCTTTATTTTGAATATCCCCTCATTGATCTATTAACTTTATGCACTTCTATGTTTTGTCTTATATTTCAAAAATAATAATTGTTTACATTACATTAGCACTCCTTCAAAATATAATATTTTAAGTAAATAAAAAATAACATAATTGGGTTATTAAACCTAAAAAAAAAAAAAATTATCATATTCCTTTGCTATTACAATGTGATATGCATACTATATGTATACACTAATTCATTTAATATGTTTTTAAACTTAGTAACAACCATTATACATATTTTTGTTTTTAATTAATATAAACTAATTAAAATAAAATTAGCACATTTCGTTCCACTGTGCGCACTCACTTGCAACACGAAAAAGTTTGGCGTTTTACGCGGTTAATGCTGAAAAGCCGAAAAACTCGTTGCATGTGACGCAGTAATTTATGTGTAACCTGCACCAACAACAGCAACAAAAAAAAACAACAGCAATAGCAACAACAACAACAACAAAACAACAACAAAAACAATAACATCCAAGAGCAACACCTTTTGGCAAGGACGCGTCTGGCACACCCACAGCCACAGGCAAATCTACAGCCCCATTTCTCCCACAGCTACATCTACAGCTACATCCACATCTACATCCACATCCTCATCCGAATGGCAATGCCCAAACCAACAGCCATCGCAATGTGTTCTGCGTATTTATGGCCATTATTTGCGGGCCTGTCGAAAAAGTTTGCACCCTGGTCACTTGGGCAATGGCAAAGGTCATGCCAGATGGATGCTCATTGGGGCAAATTCGTTTAAAAGGATTCAATTTGTCCCAACAAATTCTATGCATTCTAATCGAAAACTTTCGAAATTAAGTTCTGCATGTGATGCTGAATGCTGATTCTGATTCTAAACAAATCACTTTATTAATTGCATTTCAATTATTCTGAATTGCTGGAACTATCGCAATTCTTTATTTTCTATTAAATTTAAAAATAAAAAATTCGAAATTATCAAAAGTGAGATATAATATAATATAAAATATAAAAAAAAGTAACTTCGTTATTTTATTTTAAATTATTCGAATTTTGTAGACTATGTAGAGTGTTGATCTATATTTAAGTCAAATTTGACTTAAGTCTTTAAGTTTCATCGATCAAAATTTCCATCATAAAGCGATCGAAATTTCACGAGTTCCGGTTGCTGTAAAATTTCGATTCATATTAAATAATTGAAATAATATAAATCTACCGTTAATGCAAAGATAAGGATATAGCACTAACATCATCCGAAGAAGGATCTTTGTTATAAATTCACTTTGTAACCATTGTCCATCCACTTTTTGGTTAATTTAAGGTCTTCCTTTTTTTTATAGGAATTACAAATTATTGAATTTTGAAAGGATTAACCATTTTCACAAGATTATTCGATTAAATTTTGCATAAAGTTCAGTTCTCCTTGGCATATATATTTTATAGGTCATTCAGAGTACAAGGAGTATGGTATGGGGTATTATATATATATGGTATTATATGATCCAACATACAATCAAAACATCAACTGCTTAGCTATGCACACACACAGTACATCACACTCTACATGTTCAAACATGTATGTATAGAATAGGGTGTATATATACGTAGATATCTATTAGGTGAAAATTTGATTTGCATTTGTGTAAAAATTGTGAATTGAAAATTAAACTGTCTAATAAATAATTTAAGGAGCGCAAAGTCGCTGTAACTTTTGACGCCCATTCAACAGAAACGCCAAACGTTGAGTTCAAATCAGTTTACTGTCTTTCTCCATTGGTTATCTGGGTGGGTGTGTGAGTGTGTGTGAATGTGTTTGAGTGTGTGTGAGTGTATGGGTGTATATATATGTGCTGCTTCCGGTGTCGAAAGTTGTGTGTGTGTGGCTCGTTGGCTGCGGTTGGATGTTGTCTAAATTAAATTATAGCTGACACCGCGCGGACCCCCGTAAGAGCTTAGAATGAAATGAATGTAAACGGATCGGGTTGGGTGTTAGCTTGGTGTTACCTGTCCCAGGTGAGTGCGGCTTGCATTTGTCTGCCGTGCTTTACCGTGTCTTCTTCAGCTTTTACGTTTGCCCTTTTCTGGTTTTTTTTTTTGGCTCTTTTTTTAACCGTAAAATTGTTGTGCAAAATTTATAAGTAAATTGCTTTTTATTTTGTGCAAACTAAACCACTGAAAAGCTGTTTAGTCTCGCGAAGTGTTAGCAAAATACTTTCGGCGGCTTGTAGTTCGGTTTCATGATTGGGATTTTATGTTGCTCCAAGCCCAACGTTGTGCCCAATGGATTAAGCGTAGCATGAACTTGCCCCAAAATACTAAACTAAACTAGAATTTGAACGCTTTTTCTTTGGAGCAAATGTTCGATATAAATGTCCAAAAACAAATTCTATATTCACATATCAAAATAGCTTAGAGTTATTACATTTATAAGAACTAAAATATAAGAAGCTCATATAAAAATCTTCTAAAATCAACCAATAATATTATAGATATGTACTTGAATTAAATGTAAAACTAAACTAATATGAACAATGTTTGAATCTACTTCAATATATAATATAAACTATGGAAATATGTATATATTGGCATACGTATACAACTTAATTAGATGTAAATGTGCTTCGATTTAGTTCAACTAAAACTTGAAGTTTTCGAATAATACGAATAAGTTGGCGTTATTATTTAGCTCCAATATTGGAACACTAGTTACAGTAGGTATATATGTTGTTATAGATTCAAATTCGATCATCTTTTCTTCTTTTTGTGGGGCTTTTCATTCTCACTATTCGCGGATGTTTTCAACTGAAATTGTGGCAAATCAGCGCAAAATAGAACCTGCAACAAGTTGAAAACAAATATTCGAATTAAAACATGTTGCTGCATATTTCGACATGTTCCCACATGCTTACCGCTTGCGCCCAGCCAGCGTATTTGCCATGCAGCTGACGAAAATGATCCGCCACCTCAGCATAGATGCGATTGGTGACACTTTTCTGCTTGGCCAAATGGGGTAGATAGTGCTGCTGAGCCAGTTTATAAATGTGCGTATCAATGGGTACCGATTCCAAGTGACCCAATGACATAAGGCATATGCAATCGGCCACTTTATAGCCAATGCCATGAAGCTCTACCAGAGCATTTCGCGTCTCCTCATAGTCCATTTGTCGCAATTGTGTGAACCAATCATTGCCGCCTTTCTCCCGTATCTGATGCAGTGCTCGTGCTATGAAATTGGCGCGATAACCAAATTTAGCCTTGCGTAATGTCATGTCCAACTCACTGCAGTCGCTAGCACAGAGCGACTCCAACGTGGGAAATGTATACTCATCGTGGCCATGGAAATTGCCAATCTTCTGGCCGTAAGTGCTGCAAAGCCATTGAATCATTACGGAAATGCTGCAAAAATATAAAAAAAAAGTATTAAATATAAAACGTTTAAATATAAAAAAGTACTATAAATTACTATACTATAAATTATTCATTTTCAAGCAAGAGAATAAGAGTGTTCGATTTCTAGGGAACTCCTTCAAAGATATCCAGCTATTGAACTTGACTTTATATCGTATATATCCCGCAC